>JAQIXG010000250.1:0-37598 GCA_034700105.1 Oconnorella tubifera
CGAAGCGAAAATTCAATTCAGAGTGATAGTTAGTTTGCGATATTTGTCATTTATATTTGAGCTTACTTTCAATTAAGAATAATTAGTTAAGAAATAATAATTAGTTAGGAGTAAAAGCCTGAGTTACCACTGTATCAGTTGTTTGTAATATAGGATCACATACTTAAAAAATTAATATTTTAAATGTAATATTTACATTTAACTGAGTAAATATGAGAAATACAGATATGAATATCACTTTATATTTAAAGATAGGTATGATGATTAAAGAGATATTGAATCAAACCATGAAAAATCAAAATCAGAGACTATTTTATAAATCTATTTTCTGTCTCTGTCACACAGGTTCCAAAGCAAAACAATCTCGTAAAGAAATTGATGACGAGCGCATTTCGAATCTTTTCCAACATCACCAGCAGCACACTCCGGAACCTCCCAGACAGAGAGATGACCAGACACGAGAGGTGAACGAGAGATCGAGAGCTGAGAAGCAGCGAGACTTACCTCAGATTGATGGACTTCACGTAAAACGTCCGATGAACGCTTTCATGATCTGGGCGAGAGAGGAAAGAAGGAGAATCCTCAAGGCTTGCCCGGATATGCATAATTCAAACATCAGCAAGATACTCGGTTTGTAGACGTCTTCTCATTTTATAAAATTAAGATTAAATTCGGTAACAGCTGATCAAAAGGAAATCAACTATAAGAAATTTTTTTTTATATTTTGTTCATTTTTTAATGTGTTACGATTATTGCAACAGAGGACAGTTTGGACAAAGTTATTATGATTAAATAAATGAGCAAGAATTAATTTTGTTTCAAAGTTTGAATTTATCTTATTTTTGTGTTTTTTTAAAAGGATCAAAATGGAAAGTAATGTCGAATAATGAAAAACAGCAATACTATGAAGAGCAATGTAGACTGAGTAAACAACATATGGAAAACCATCCCGATTACAGATACAGGTATCTTTTTATTATTCAAATGTTTATGATACAAAAGTTTTTGATATCAATCGGCTCTAAATTCAGTAGACTTGATTACAGCTATTCTACATTTCTGCTCTCATTTAAATTTCGCACAATTTTTAATTATTTTTATTTTTAATAATTTTCGACTTGCAATTAATGCTTTCGCTTTTATTTTAGACCTTAGTTTATGATTGAGATTACATACTCGGGAATAACGGTTAATAACAAAGATACTAAGAGCGGATCGTCTTTATATAGTAGATTCTAGAACGCTTTTAATTTATTCTAATTTATTCTAATTTATTCCCAATTAATTCTAATTTATGCTAATTTATTTCAATTTATTATAATGTTAAGGCCTAGACCAAAGCGTACATGCATGGTGAATGGTAAAAAACTGCGCATAGCTGAATATAAACAAATGGTGAAGACTCAATGGAGGCCAGACGATCAGCCATTGGCTGGAGACAACGCATCACGTGGTCAAACTGATAGCTGTGTTATACTTAGTTAAATCTGATGTACTCAATGAAGCACTTGATCATGGATTTGGAAATTTTAATTGCATTAAACTGCGTATGCTATGTTGATAGAATGTAAATGAAAATAAAATTTAAAATTCAAAATGATATTGTGATTTTAAAATCATTATGTAGTATCTAGTTTCTGTGAATTAGTTTTTTGCATAATTCGAAACGTTTTTATGGTAATTATTTGTAGTGAGTCTAGCATATTCATGTTTAGTTATGTGTATTGGAATAGGCTTCACTTTTATGGAGATCAAATAGGTTTTTTAATTGAGAAATGTATTTTATGACCAGTAGTTTTGTTAATCAACGCAGCTATCTATTAAGCTAAGAACTACAATATAGCGACAAAATGATTGCAATAATAAGCATTTGCAATAATTTCATTTTTTATTCGTTTATTAACTTTGCATGATAATCATTATGTGATGTCAAGTATAGATTTTTTTGTTTCAAATAATCATTGTTAGATAAAACTTTTACATTCAATGAATAGAAAATTGATTTTATTTGTTTACAATGCTAATAATTTGATAACAATGAAAATTAATCTATACAATATTAATCCAAGTATATTCAGTAAAATCTGTATTTTATAAACTCCGACTAGTTAACTAAGTAAAATGACAAGAAGTTAACGTTGAATCTGATAAACACTACCATCAATCCACGACAACAATTAACATATAGAGCAACAACAACTGCAGCACATCAACAACATCACAACGAATAACAAAGATGTAACGAGTATTACACATAGAAATGATAACCACCAAAATGTTATTATATACAATCAGCTGCGATTTCTGGGACGATACACGAAATTAGGTTCATATTTGGATATGATTAAAAAAGCAGTATGGAATAAATAATTAGAGACCCATTAATAGTTTGTATTTGGAGATAATAGCAATGTTTATTTTGATCTATTATCAAGCTGTATTGAAGTATATAAAATTAATTAATTGAGTATCATTCAACGCTTGTTGCAAAGTTTTGAGTTACAATATGTTTAATAAAAATAATATATAATAAAGTAACTTAATAACAAAAAGATATGACATTGAAATAATGTAAAAAAGAAAGCCTAGTCAATTGAACACAATGAAATTAACAGACTATAATTCTAATTTACAGAATATTATATTTAATACATATTACTAATAGTAATAAATACAATATAATTATGTAAAACTAGAAAATTACTACTAGTACTAATATCTTAACTTTTAGATTCAACGGATTGTAAAGCTGCAGTATTAAAATTACTCAGTTAGCATAACCTTCATGAAATGTTACAAACAATAACATATATTTATCATATATTCTCTATCTAATTATATAATTTACTTAATAACCTAATTAATGACAACTAACATTCCATAATTCACACTGATTCACACATAGCTTCATCTTCAAAAATATGAGAATTTAAATTTTTAGCTTGTACTACATATCGCCAAAGATTCCCGCAAAAGTTTTTCTAAGATTCTTCATGGTGTCCTCTGAATCCTCGAGGTCCCTTGTGACTGCATCTACTGTGCCGGGTGACGCGGGCTCCCCGGAGCGAGCAGCAGGGGCCGACCCAGCGCTTCTACACAATAATAACCCCAGGCTGATTTGTTATATTTTGCAGGATTTCTAGTTTACAAATTTGTCTTATTTGCGTGCTTTTGGCAAGTTATAAGTTCTTTGATTGTAAACTAACTTCTAATTTATTGTAAACTAACTTCTAGTAAGGGTATCGCAGTAAATACTGAAAGTTTAGGCTTATTGAAATTGAAGTTTAAAAGTTAAACACAATAAATTAATAATAACTAGCTATTAATAAAAGCTTATAGTTTTACATTAGTTTAGGTCTTTGTTTAGTGTTTGAGAGTATAATATGTATATCTGATATATTTTGTTTGCTAAAATACAAATAAGTTCATGAAATACATGCACAGGCTCTTTGTAAAGATCTTAATGCAGCATTATCATAACCATCATAATCATTTCCATCTAAATTTTTTCATGCTTCATTATAGTTTTATAGTTTGAAATAAATTTCAATTATTTAATATGGTAAGCACAGAGCTACATACACAAACCTGTCAGCTGTATTAGGTGATCGCTGGGCATAGCCTTCGGAAGCTGGCGTTTTCTGTGGACTGGGACCTGGCGGGCCTGCCATTGGTCGACTGCTGACAGCCTGTCCTCTGTTTGGTTCGCTTCCGTTCATGGCATAGTGTGTTATAGCACCAGCACTTGTAGCCTTACTGCACAAACAAATTGTTTAAATTATTTATATTTGTTAAATATTGCAAATTTTTATTTCATAATTATTTTATATAGTTCTTTGCTATATAAAATTTCTCTTAGTTCTTTCATTTTTCGTCAAAAATTCTATTCCAATCATTGAACTGTTAATTTTGATACAAATAGTAACCTATCTTAAAATTCACAAAGAAACCTGATAGTAGTTTGAACAGGTTTACAGAAAATTTCCATTTTCGACAGAATGAGATCAGCAATTAAACGCCTGTCTTCTTCTTGTGTTTCACCAAGTAAAGCCATTGAGCAATCATTCACCTACAACATTCAATCAAGCGCTCCAATAATTATTAACAAAAATTTGATAAATAATTTTACCAAAGACACATTTTTGAGTAGTGAATCAATAAATGTTCATTTTCACACGAATCTAGTTTTGGTAATTTTTTATAAACTAACTTCTAATATGTATTCTTTCCCATCTTTCCCCATCACAGCCTGAACTGCGACAATGTCGAGACCTCCGAACATCTGACTGCATTCATCAACCCAAAGCTTAAATCTGAAGCAAAACAGAATTTATAATTTCAATTATCATTTGCCAAGTACTGTGAAAGTATAATCGTCACAGTATAATTTTCCACATTTAAATAATTGTTTTTCATCGGATGAATGAGATGAAAAAATAATAAGTAGAAATGACTGAGAATTTTCCTTCTTGCAATTATTAAATATCTAACTGCATTTTGATTTTTGAAAACGATAGTAATTTTTAAGCAGTAACTTACTGGCTTTACTGATAGCAAACCCAAAATGGCATATTAAAAGATGAATGCTTTTGAAAATAACAATTTAGAGACCTCTCTGTTAATTGTACTTGTTCTAGCATCGAAGAACCTGTGTTCACTTTCCAATTTCCAGATATTGAAGTCCTCCTAAACCAGAAAAAAATAAAATGTAATAAAGCAGTAAGTATTAAGTACTAAACAGCATTGGTGGCAATTTAATTAATTGAAAACTAACAAATACAATAGACAAAGTTTAAAATGTAACAAATAATTTTAAATGAATAAGTAAGCTTACATAAATGCCTTGTAGTTATTGCCAATCTTCTGTATATGTAGATCATATTTGCTGTCAATATAAGGTTCAGTAGAACAGTAGCAGCGAGTTATGGCTACAACACTGGTTATGTCTTGGAAGTCGTAATGGTTATCGATTTTTACCTACATATAGTGTAAATTAAACATTACATAACTTTCTATTTATCATTCAAAAGTCTGTAAAATATATCATCGTGATATTATTCATTGAAAAATAAATGTTTCATTGAATTAATTAATTGTTAATACATTTGATTTCTACACATCTACACATTAATCTACCCTAACGCAAATTAATTTTTTAATAATTTCTTTTAATAATTTGTTTTAATCATAAATATAACTATTAAAAATCTGTTATTTTGCAGTTTTCTATCAAAAAATTGAGAATAATGCAATAAGATTAAATTTATAAATAAATACAAAAACTTTCATTATGTGATGCTAAAATACCAAATGGACCAAAAAAATAAAAGATCAGACCGTTCCCATTCCAGCATGAGCATGACCAATTTTCACAACCACGGGGCATCTCGGAGTCACCAGCTAAAAAAAAATAAAAATAAAATAAACGGCACGATACCAGTTTCAAAACATACAACACTTTTACAATCACCAAGTTTCTTAATTTCTATATAAATTTCTTATATAGAAAATGTATTATAGAGAAATTATAAATACATAATCTAATTACTCTATATCTGCTATTTAAA
The DNA here is from genome assembly GCA_034700105.1 of Oconnorella tubifera. NCBI lineage: Eukaryota > Metazoa > Annelida > Clitellata > Enchytraeida > Enchytraeidae > Oconnorella > Oconnorella tubifera. The sequence continues at coordinate 5,568 of JAQIXG010000250.1, forward strand.
AACTACTAACAGTTGTATGTTATTCAAAAATAAATTATATTGAAATAAAAATTCAGCTTTAATATGTAACGAACCATTTCTCGATGGTTGGGATAGTAAGCTTGTTCTATCAAAGGAAACTTTTCTCGACCTAGTCGCTCTTGTATTTTAACCAGATGAGCAAACTGTCAAATATAACAATAAAAACTTATCAGAATCTCTTTCAAAATAAAGTCTCTGGAAGAGTGAAAGATATGAGATAAAACTCAAAATTTAGATTTTTATATTATAAAGAGAGTAAAAGAATGGACAAGAAATTAATATTAAAAATTGCCAAAAGCCTTACTTTATTCAGCACACAAAATGACAAAATTTAGGAAAATAAGAGTATGATATATTAGACATTATCATCCGGAGAGAGGAACATACAATTTAAAAAACTAAAACAAAAATATTTGTAAACGTCCACTTACAACCCAGGGTTTATCAAGGAAGTTGTATACTGCAGCGAGAGAATTAATGCTGGGTATACCACCGTACTGTAGACCAATGATAATATTCTTCCAGTCTTCGTTAGCATCCTTCACGTGTTGTCGAATCAACACAAAGTCTGGTTTAAAAGATCTGCTTGAACATATAACATCACATGTTATATCGATATTCGTCAATATTTTTACTATATTGCGACGAGATAAATCAATAAGTATTGGGCTGTTTTTCAACACATTACAATATTTAATTCTGCTTAATTATCCTACCTTTATTAAATACTAATTTATTAAGCATTTTATCAAAATAATGCTCTTCACACTGAGTTTCACATGGAGCAAAATAATAATAAATCTGGCTTCATCCGGGCAAAAATCCGCATAATTGGTTGCAATATCCGCTCTGCAGACGAGACGCAGAGTGAAGCACGCGATATAAGCTCAGTTGTTTATAGTTTATACTTAAGTTGGGCGGCGGATAAAAGATGCTTTCTAAAAGCAAAGCCGCAACGTGTTTAATTTACTAAATTTTGATACTGATAATTATTCTATTGTATAAAGAAATCATTGATTTTCATCTTATTTAAAGTTAATTTCTTTTATTCAGTTCGTAAGATATTGAAAATTTAAATTTGTTTTTAGCTGGTTGGTTCTGCATCAAACAAAAAGAATATATCGACATTATAGTCGAGATTTTTTCATTTTTAATTCTGGACTGTTTTGAAAATTTAAATGTAATCACACTGCTTATTATATTATTAAGATAATTTATTGTTAAATTAACTAGTCTAGTGAATCGATTCTTACTTTGTTGAACTATGTTAATAATTATACAGTATTAACCCTTTCTGAGCGATTATTGCCTAAACAATTATTCAATTTTGTATATTATCTTATTTACATTTACAGTAGGCCTATTGACACCGTTTCTTTTTAAACCAACTCGATTTTAATGTAACAAGTTACAAGAAACTTATAATGAAATGAAATAATACTGAAAGCTTTCATCCATAATTCTTAAAGATATCAACACATGCGGGGCAGTAAAAATTTGACAGCGAACCTGACAACTTTGGTCCCACTTCTCGTCACTTGTATATCAACAACCGTACCAGTTTCTGAGTAAGATGCCAAATTGATTTCTGAAAATTCTGCCTGTATGATAGCAAGAAATTGATGTGATCATTTTTTATCACATCAATTTCTTAAATATTATCACGGAGATAGATCATCTCCGTGATAATATTTTCTGTGATTATTGTAAAGCTTTAATAGAAACCGACAATTTTATCTTGATAAATGAGTTTCAAGCTTAGGCTATTTAAAATAAGTTTAAGCTGACTTCATAATAGTATATCAGCTATAGGATTGTTTAAAAATCAATTTAAATACAAAGAGAAAAGTTTACCTGTTCAACACGTATGTCCCAGTCTCCAAATAACTTTCGTCCTCTGAAATACTTTCCCCTACAAATTGTAGTAAATATTAACTTCAATTATAAAATAACTATCATTTGATTAAAACAGCATAATATATCTGTTACATAATTTTCAATATTAGAGGAAAATTTAATATTGATTATCCCTCGATTGAATAGAGGAATAATCAGTATTAAATGTTCCTCTAATATTGAAAAAATTGTTATTGATGTTGATTAGAGTCTACTCAATATCAAAGATTTGTTGATGTTTAATCAATAATGTTTTACCGATTCTAGCCAATATCCAAATGCAAGTTATTAATGAGGATTATTCACAGCTTTTCAATGATAAAAAATAACAATTTTAAACTTAATTGTAACAATAGCACGACGTTGTTCTTATATATGCCATGAATAAACTTCTGCAAAACCAATAAGCTATAGCCATGAATGTAAAATATTATCTTACCATTCAATCTGCGGCCCATCGATAACCATCAGCGTCTTACATCTATCCTTGTTATACGACGCCCTCTGCATGGACGCCGACCCAAACAACTGGCGAGTGAACCCCTGGACGCTGCTACTCTTTGAGGGGGAGCTCGGGGCGCTCGGAGACGGTCCCTTTCTTGGCAGATTGAAATTAAATCCAGTCGTGTCAGAATTGGTGGACGAATCTAGATCGCCCTGGAGATCATTGGAGCTGAATCTACGACGAAGGTAGTTCATTCCAGAGGAGAAACCGTCGCGAAAATTTGACATGGACATTATGTGTTGATTATTGAATGCGTAGCAGTTGTGTGTTAGTTAAGTTTGCTACTGGTGTATAAAGAATTAGATGGTCTAGAAGTTTACATTGTCATTTCTTGTTCTACAATTTAATAATATTTGAATAAATGAGTTTATCAAATAAAAGAAGAGATCAATTCTGTTGAATTGAAAAGTCATAACGTTCAAGTAATTACTTTATGCTGCAATTAATATACGTTTCAATCTTTTGTGGTCGTGCATCACAAAGAGGCAATTGGTTTCTGTAAGTCTACAATGTTATTAATTAGTTATGAACGTTTGTTAAAAACTACAATAGAGAGTCTACTCGGAATCATGAATTTATGACCAGAATTTAAGCCTATAGGCCTACATTTAAGAATTTTTTTAGATTAAGATTTATTGAACATATTTTGACTTTGTGCATGCAATAACTATATTGCAATTGAATTCGCTATAGTGTTTCATAGTTTAATTCAAACAACGAACAAATCTCGGTATCAACTAAATAATGGCGATATATTACATCGTTTATATAATACAATAAAGCCGAGCATTTAGTAAATCAAATACGTTAATACGCGAACCTATAATTACTCACCGTATTCTCTTGACATTAGACTTAATGATGTCAACGTTAGAACACAATATAGTTAAATAACGACTAATCAGTCTTTTGAGATCTTATTACATAAAGATCGACTGACCGTCATTTGACGATAAGAAAACAATTCGAGTCAGACATCAAAAGATCACAAGACGAATACGCTTACACTCGGTTACTTTGGGCGACTATGTAGACGTATAATAATGATAGAATCCAAGCAGACGAAAGATCCTACAGAGACTTAAGGTGCGATCAGTGTTGGAATATTTAAACGCGTCAGCTTTGGCATCAGATCGATACAGCGACTGCTGCGACGAAAAACAGGAAGGGATTCCAGCGTTGCTCTTGGTAGTCTACCCGACATTTTATCTAGAAAAATAATAATTTACCCGGTAAGTTGCTCAGCTTTGTGATAAATTTTAGTCAATTGTTTGGTCTTAAATTAACTTTTATTGATATTCACCTGGCACAGAGTTAAATTAACCAGTCAAGCTGCATTAATATCTAAAGGGTAAATATCAGGTAATAATGCAAAGAAACACCCGTATGAAGCAGAGGAAGAGTTTTACAGTAGCTGCTTCTAGTAGCTGCTTCCAGTAGCTGACAGCAGCTAATTTGTTACCGCAAGCAACAGAACGCGCGCATTTGTTGCGGTGAGCCGAGCATCTACGTGACATTATCGAAGCCGATTCAAATTCCGCAGCAGCATTGTGCCGTAGCTGTGGCAGCTGAGTCTGCTGCATTAAGGGGATAATAAGTCGTAAAGCTCAGCCTTCGTTTGGCTTGCGGTGAAAGTGGCAGAGTGGGTTGGAGACCGCTAGTCAATTATTCTGGATTTTCTCACTCGGGTCACGAAGTGTTTCATACACTCGAAGACGTGATACAGATCAGGGGAGAGGGGGAGGGAAGCAACCTCTTCTTTTTCGCGACTGAATTATTTATGAATCTATAATGAATAATATAATTTATAATGTAATATAATGCTTCACGCTTGAACAGCGGGTTCATAAGTAGGTAAATAGCGACCTTTTCGATTTTTAATGTGAAAAGAAAGAATATTATATTGTATAGCTAGGCTACTTGTTATATTAAGCATTCATTTTGTCTTAGTATATATACTTATGCAGTTATATAAATGTATTTTTTTCATATGCTTTAAAAGTTACAATGAAACCGATTGGCAGCTTAAATGTTTTTTATCATCGATGCATGAAAATTTTGTGTGTTTAGAAATGGAAGGGAATGTCGGAAAAATTGTCTACAAATATTGTTCAACACTAGTTATAAATGGGCGGCATCAAAATAGTTTGTTGAAGATCATTGACGAATGGGACTTCAGTGATTTTTGGAATAGTTCTTCGATTTTGTTAAGCTTTCGATTTCGATGACTTAAAATCAAATTTTAATCAAATTTTATTGCAAAATTTAAAATCAAGATTTTTTGCAAAAGTTGATTTAAACTACATGAGTGATAAATTGTTATCAATTTCAAATAGAGTTTAATTTCATAATTTTTCTTCTCATTTTACGCATATTTTCGTTCTTCAATAATAATTTTAGGCCTAAAATTGCTTATTTTTGTTATTTATTTTTATTTATTTATTTTTAGTTATGTATTTTGTTATTTTTGTTATTGTTTTTATTTATTTTGATAGAAATGTAACATTTAATTTCTAAATTAAATTTCTAAATTCTAACCGAAATTCTAACCCGCGGTTAAATTGAAGCTGATTTTGTAAGATTATTATTACTAAGTTAATTATAAACTGATTTATTTATTCTTCTAAATAGGTTAGATATAAATGTATACATTAAACCAATACCTTTAGGCATATTATCAAAATAAGTCTAATAAATTATTCAGTCATTTTGAACACTGTACAAAGAGGATGGTTGTCATTCCGCATGGGTCCCATCGGGACTCAGTATAGTGTTATATACCTTTAAATTCGTCTCGGCGAGAGCTACAAGAATATCCAAAAATTTCTTCTCGAAAATAAAAACTGACCGAGTTTTAAGCAAAATAGTGAAAAATAAAATAATTTTTAAAAATTAATTACAACAAAAGTACAAAGTATTTTAAAATTAAAAAAAGGAAAATATAATCTCCATCTACTTATACACGAACGTCATTAATTTTCATTAAAAAAATTGTATGAATACTAAAAAATAATTTAATTCAAAAATAATCTTTAAATTTTGTATACATATTTCTAATGTTAAAACTGTGCAGAATGTTATTTACTTACTGAAAACAGGAAACAGAAATGATTGAAATGAATATTGGCGGCAAAACGTGCAAAAAATAAACGATAAAAAAATATTATTTTTTTTTAATATTTTGGATTTTTATTTTGAATTTAAAAAATGTAAAGAAATTTCATTATTTTAATAAACATCGCAACAGCTGCATATTATTTATCCATTTTGTGTAACAAAACAACATTTAGAATTTGTTAACAGTCATAAAAAGCTTATATTTTTCACTCTTTTGTCAATAACTCGGTCAGTTTTTATTTGAGACAAGAAATTTTTGGATATTCTTGTAGCCCTCGCCGAGACGAATCCAACGGTATATAACATTATATTGAGTTCCGATGGGACCCCTGCGGAATAACACCCAAGAGGAGTCACAAAGATCATTTTTTATCCAAAGAAATGACAGAAATTTCTTGATAAATTCTTCAAATCTTCTTAACATTTTATAACAGTTTCTAGCTAGACCTGAAACTGAATTGCTTTCACACAATACATATTTGTTTCCGTCCTTATTTAGATTAATAAAATTGAATCAGAACTATGACAGAAATTGAAAAAGCTTCATCAGAATCTTCAAACAATAACAATGCTTGTGATTCTAGCATTACAATAATTAAAAACAAAGACATTCATAGTTTGATAACAAGTAATTCCATTGCCGGGGATCAGAATAATACAGCATCATCACAATCAAATCAAAGATTAAACAAACATTTGGATCGTTTTCTAGCATTGCAGGAGAGACGATTGAATGCTACAAAAGGTTCAGAAGCGAGAAGAGTCCGTGATTTGAAAGCATCGATCGTTGCAAACATTCGTGAACAGTTTAAAAGTGAAGACGAGCTAGCAGAACTGTCGCTATGTAATTTCGATATCGATAAATTTGCAGCCGATGTTGAAGACGAAAGAAACAAAAAACGTCGCAAAGTTAAACATGCTGAGGATTTAATTCCTTCAAATCAAGTTCTATCATCTACGAGCACCTTAAGTAATGATATTAGTAAATCTGATGTTGATTCATGTGTTGATTCATTAAATAATCACAAACAAGTAACTGTAGAATTAAAACCAACTGAAAGTGTGGTAAATTTACATACAAAGGAACAGACAAAATGTATTGTGTCCGAAATGACACAATGGCAACAAATTAAACCATACCTTACGATTAACGATCACTTAGTCACCACAACAGGAAGTGGTCAACAGATTAAAAGTCACTTAGAGGAGCGGATTGAGACGGCAATCGAGATGAATGATATCGCGACAGCGGAGCAATTGAGCGACGAATTAGCGATGCGAAACTTTGGCGTAAGGATTGCCGGCGCAATGGATGCTAAGAAGTTTGTAGAGAAACGTAAAGCTGATGAGGATGCCAGAGCAAAAGCGAGGAAAAAGAAATTGGCTTGGGGCTTTGTGCCGAAACATAGATGGGAGACTAAAGGAAATATGTGATATTTAAGATTATCTTTGTAGTGGTTGCGTTATTTCAAAGCGGATGCAACGCGCATTGAATGAATTTAAAGAGTAGAATTTTAAATGAACATTTTATACAGAGTATATTTCGAATTTTGAAGCAGTGATAATGATTTCAAAAGTGATTGCTTTGAGAAATTGCATCACATTTTTTAATTGATAACTTTTATTAGTAGAGTTGCATTTTATTCGATTTAATGATTGTAGTTATTATCTATGCTCAGTAAATATAGAAGGCGAATTGCTTGTTTAATAAACTACACGATATTTGTTAGCTACAAGTATTATAATTATTTAGTTTTATGTCTTTATTTAGATGATTATGTTTAACATTTGCGCACAGTGCATTGTTATAATGTTAAGTTCTAATTATATGAACCTGTTCTTGATGCATTCTGTCTTTTTGATGCCTATAATTACCCGTTTAAAATCAAATAACGAAAATGAAGAAAATTAATTTTGAGACAGTGTATTTCATTATTATAATTGAATATACAACAATCAACATTTGACTCGCAAAATGTTATTACATTCTTATTTTATGAAAACAGTCAAAGTTATATCAAGATATATACTTTATATTATAAATATTTTATTATATTAATTATGCATTCTAATCTATATAACAATATAGATGTTAGCAATATTATTATAATAAATCGGAATATTGAATAAAACAACAATTCTGTGTCAACATCAACTGAGGAAGTCCATACTTGATTTTGCTTTCTCCATTTCATGTAGAAATGAATAAAACTGAGGCAGCGTTAGTTCTGAATAAAAGAAATTAGAGCTGTTTGATAAATAAAGTTGAAGAAATAAAGAATAATTACAATGAAAATAAATTATTACTATATCGCACAAGTTTCAAGTTGACTAGAAATAACTTCAAATATGTAGATAACATTTAAACTCAGAGCTTGGAGAAGTAAAAAGTTATATCTGTTCAAAGATTGTAAAGATTAACATTAACATTTGTGTGTTACAGGAAATTCTAATTTATTTGACATTACATTGAGTTATATTGAATTAAATTCCAAAATATAAATGGGTAATTTATAAATGTGATTTATGTGTATTATAAATGTAATTTATAATTATAAATGTGTAATTTATATCTTAAAAGAAAATCTTACCCATGTATACATTCTCAGTAGTGTGACCTTTATCAAGCACAAGCTTCAACTACAATATAATCAAAATAAATGAAACGTTTATAAATTGAAAACTGATAAACTAAAACGATTAACTCCAACAAAGAATACAATTACTTTGATATCAGAAAAAATTTATAACAGATAGAATACAAGTGTATTCTATCTGTTAGAATACACTTGTATTCTCAATACTCATATCAGTAGCTAACAATTACAATAATTAGATCTAACAATTACAAATAATTTTCTGTATAATAATATTTAATACAGGATATGCACTGCTACTATGCTGATGATGCTAAAGATCTAAGAATAATTAATAATGCTAATGAAGTTAATACAAAATTAATATAAATTAACGATCTCGTATTCAGATAAAATATAAACGCAATCTTTTTGATAAAACAAATAAAAGCAACTTACTTGTAGGAATGTGCTGCCAACTTTTGTCAATTCACTGCTCGCTGCTGTCACTGTTAAACAAAGCAAAACGTTTTTAGATATCAGACTAAAATACTACCACTTTATATTTTAGAATATAAAACTATCGCTTTAGAATTCAGGCTAAATGCTATAGCTCTAGATTTCAAACTAAAATATTATCATTTTAACTCGTCTTTGTTTCTACGTAGTCTCCATTTGACTTTAGGAAATAATTCAAAACTAGAGAAGTTGCAATTTTATGATTTCAGCAAATGGTATAAAAGATGATTCGGTAATGATAATATTGTACCTCCAAATTTCCACTCCATGTCCACCAACTGATTGACCATCAGAGTCTGGGACAAGGTTCCTTTGGCCATTGCAGCTTGATTAGTTCTCCACTAGAAAATATTACACTATGTTTATATTTCCAATGATGCGGGTTATCACAATTACCTAAGTTGAAGCCCATTAGAGAAGTGGTTACAGCGCTGGATTCGAAATCGATACGTCCAGGTTCGAATCCCGGATAGCTCAGTATTCCTCTAACTAGCTGCATCCTTTAGTAAGACGCTTAAATTGACAGCTACGTCTGAAACATCGTTTATATACGGTAATCCATGACGCTAAATTCAATCTTATATAAAATTGAAATTATAGCAAGAATTGACTAAGATTGGAAAGAGAATAAATCATGATTTAGTTTTTGTTGTAATATAAACTTACATAGTCGGAGAAGTATGCTCCCTTGTCCGCATCAAGCCCTAAGTAAACAATTAAAACTATCATATAATCTATTGATATATATATGGCCTTTAGACACTTAACTGAAGCATATTTGACATAAGAAAATGTCAGAATAGGTAAATTATGACATTAACAGAAATAATTATACAATATTTTCTGCCCATTTTTTCGAATTTTGTTTCAAATAGTTGCAATATAAGTCTACCTAGAGACAAGAGATCCTCTTTGACCAGAGCGGCATCTAGATTCAATTTAAGGCAACCTTTACAATAAAATGACAATATTTTATAAGTGAAGAAGGATTAATTCAATATTATTTGGATTTACTTAATAAAACAATTATTAATATGAAATATGATATTTACGAATCTGAAGCAAAAACCGTTAAGACGTTTAAATTTTAAAAAAGCCTTACATTTATAATATAGAAATAAAATATAGTTAATAAAAAATACGCTCTAAGACTAAACTAAAATTCTTATATGTCAATCAAAGTGTTCATCAGTCAGGTCAATATATATTTTATAAAAATCGAAGAAATAAATAGAAGGCATTTTACTAGAAAGAATAGCCATGAAGCTTTTAATAAGAGTTTTGAGACTAGTTGCATTGACTTTGTGCTGCTCTGAAAACTTATCCAACTGATCCGTAATCCTGGATGACTGCAGAAATTACAAGTTAAAAATGATTTAAAAGTAAACTTTATAAATTCAGTTACAATTTACAGATCTATAATTTAAATGTGATAACAAATCTAAGTAATTCATTATCAATTACTAAGTAGTTAAATGAATTAAATTAAAGTAATTAAATTATGAATTAAAGATAGGGCAGTAAGATTATAAGTAATGACATTACTTAATTACTTAGAATAAAACTAAAAAAGTCATAATATACCATCACAGTATTAGATTGTACTTCATTGAAGAGAAAAATAATTACAATACTTTTTTTATAATAGAATACCTGCCCATAAATTAGCAAATCTTAAAGTAATTCACAGAGTTAACTTAATTTAATACATTACAACCTTTAAAATTGTTTATAGATTTTAATACAAATGTCTATATTAGTATTTACTATTGACCAATTTACCTTGCTCGGTTCTGATAAAAATGAAATAACCATTGTCGTCAGCTGCTGAAATTGCTATAAAAAAAATATAACAGTATTGCTAAAAAATAAAAAAATTAAATATAACAGTATCCACTTGTATGTATAGAGCATACAGAAATATAATAAAAATATAATTGAAGGAAAATAAAGTATTATTAATAATAAATATACTATTTTAAAGATTAACATAATTAAATATAAAGTATACTTTCTTAATGTCACAAGATAAATTTTGATGATAAATTTACGGCACTGAAGACTGAAATATTCATATTGAAATCTAAACGTAAATATAATCGTTTAAAGGAATTATACAAACCTCGTCGTCAAATTTGTTGAGGGTCTGAATTTCAGTAAAAATATTTTCAGTAGGTGTGTCTCTCGTGTAATGAAATGAAGCCATCTTATTTGTTTATATTTATCATAGAATCTCAAAAAATGACAACAAAAAACAACATCCTTTATACTCTACATACATCATCGTTTTTCTCGCCAAAAACACATTTTCACAAACTGATTGTTGTTGCACTAGACCATCAATCTGATGTTATTAATTTTGTAGTTACTGCTTACTTATTCACTAGCTGTTTATTATAAGTCTGTCTATAGATTTATCCTTTGTTAACTTATTTTGTCAATATGAAATCACTTAAATGCACTTTTTGAATGCTCCTGTATATACTCAGTTCATTATTTTGTGTTTTTTTTATATATAATAAAGTTTAAAGGAATATTGGATTTGATATCCTGTATTCAGAAGTCGTCTATATTCTTTAAATATCCTATCCAAATCCTTTATTCAGAAGTCATCTATATTTAGAAATATTGATAGGCTGTGATTTGGATTTAGTTTTGTTTCTAATGAAAAAAATCAATAACTTTAAATATCTAATTTTTAGTTTTTTTCAGAAGAGTAAGGGAAGGGGGAAGGGGGAGTGCAAAATCTTCTTCAAAAACAAGACTTAGTGATGATCTTTTTAAATATTAATGGTATCTTTTCTCTATTTCATTCCTATATGTAACTTCTCTAACTATGATTATAACTGTATACATATTAAATCTTGTATTATTAAAATGATTTCAAATTCAGAATTGAAGTTGAAAAAGCGTACAAAGTATAAATCATTTGAATAAATTGCTCATTAAAAATTGTCCATTTTTTAATTGATCAGTGAATGTATGCAGTAGGCTATGTTTATGGTCATTTAAAGTAGCTAACATCTACAGTTTAATTAGCTAAAATTACATATGCTACCATGCATATTTATATCTGTATTAGCGTAACTACAAGATAATTCTGGAAGTTCAGTAACTAGTCTTTACTTTATAGCATAATCAGTTTTATTAATCTATATCAATATTAAATGAGATTGCACAATTCATAATTAAATATACTTAACGTTCGAATTCAGTTATTCATTCATTCGCAGACAGCAAACGAGTTACATTGTCAAACCAAATTCCATATTTTATTAAATATTCGATATAACCACTATTATTAGCGTCAATGACACTGCCCCATCTCGGGACATCACTAACATGCGCTGACATCATCTTCATCAGTATTTCGCTCGGACTCAAGCACCAGGAACAGTGCTCTCCAGCGGACCCCGAGTCTTTTCCACCAAGACTCCACTCATGAACCCTACCCCCGTGTCTATACTTATACCGTTCAACCATTTCCCGATTTATTACTAAATGTTTAGGCGCGCGTCGCAACAAGTACGGATTGCTCTCAAATACATGAAGTAGCATCCCGAAACTGCATGCCCCAAATATATGCGAAAATCTATCGGGTGAAATCCATCGCCGGCTGAAAATATTGTGCATTAGACGGAATCCTATTGGTTCTGCATATCCATAGTGCAACTTGAGAAACAGCAGCGATTCACGCGACGGAATCTCATCTGCATCAGTCGAGATAAAAATATCATCGTACTGAATGCCTCGAAGACGTGAGAGTCCTTCAATCACGATATGTGTTCTTAGTAGTTCATCTGCAATCCATCCATGGTGATATCCCTCCGCGGGGAAATAATCAAGATCGGCTAGTATTAATTTAAATCTATACTTGATGAGATAGTCCGTGTTTATTAGACGATCACGAAGATATCGAGGTTTGGGAAGACCAGACGCGGTATAGTTAGACTCAACGATAATGTAGACGTCAACTACATCTCCGTATTGATCTAAGCGAGCTGACAGAGAATCGAATTCATGGAGAAAAGGAAAGGCGTAGACTATAACTCGAGGTCTTGCGCTTAATGCAAGACCAAACTCGGTTGGGTAATCAGATACAGTGAGTTGGATTGGTTGACTGCAAGCTTCACCCTGCCAGCTATTTTTGCAGAAACAGTGGTTGTTAATCACACTGAGTGTTCCTTCGAGGAAGCATCTCACTTGGCTTCCAACATCTGTGACAAAAAAGCGTTTTCTTTTAGTGAATCTCTTTACACAAAACTCAGTTGTTGCTAAGCTTGACGAATTATTATAAAACGCTTTGGTATTCAATGTGCAGTTCCTGAAGCAAGCAGCTAAGTTATATCTGAGGGCGCTTCTGTATTTGATCAGAGCTGCGTTTTCTAGAGTCTTTACAACTGCTGAGCTTTCTGGTGTTTTCCAACGAAAAGATCCAGTTGATAAATCATATGGTACAACTATAATTTCTTCTGCAGCTACTTTGAAATGCTCCGCTACCGGACGATCAAATTTTAAGTCTTTAGTTATGCTTAGTTGATGAACTACTAAGAAAATTTCAATACAAATCGCAACGCAAAGAAGCAGCCATAAAATATTTCGACGTCTTATAAGCCATTTCGTGAAATGATAATGCATTCGGCTGTCACTCCATAAATCAATAAGATTAAATCTTATTTTTTCTCTAAAGCAACTTTATTAGTCAGCGAGATCTCTATATACATAGCACTACTATAGGTTAAATGAAATTAGCTTTTTAGGCTCGTAGTTAGATTGAGCTATAGCAGAACATTGGCCTAATCCGTTTTTATATGCGCCAATAAGCCTAGCATGTGATATCGTAAGCTATAATTATTAAGGTTATACACTGAAGTCTTATCGATAAGCGGTTTAAACTCATTATAATGGCTACATTGCAATAATCTACCCAATAATTATTGGGTAAATAACAATGTTCAAGTGCCAATGTGTTGTACGTTAACAATGCCTAGGCAGAAATATAAAAGAAATCGAGTTGCCAAAGATTATATTTAGTAAATTTATATATAATATTATTCATACATGTAGTTTTATTGAGAGGCTGTTATAAAATGTCTTTTCAAATTAGGTTAATTTTTTAGTTCACGTATGTTGTGAAAATCTTTTCACTATGTACAGTTGCAGTGATAGCATATAACTCCCTTTGAATGACTGAATGGTCAAATAAAAGCATATAATAAACAAGAAAAGTTAAAAAGCATTGCAATTTTAATATTTTGGCTAATAATTATTAATTACAGGAGCAATCTATATATTTTCTGACCGAGAACATCTGATTGTAAAATGGGCCGGACGAATGACGCATGTGTCTGTGATTGCACTGCCATCAGCAGCTTAGCGATGGTACTGAGCGATTGGGTGGATGATGTATAATTCATTCTGCTTGTCATTTGAACAGAGATAGCGGCGTATCTAATTTCTAAAGTAGGCTAATAATTATACTCAAGCTGTTGTTATATGTGATGCGTACACCGTGCAAAGTGAGCCGTGATTCGTTTATTATAATAATCTAACGCTGTAACTACGGCGGGTGTAGCCCACTGTTGATGGCACAAATGTGTGATACTTTTTCAACTTGTACAACTCGTGTTTCGTCGGTATACAAGGCACTGTACGTATAGTTATTATTCTTAGAAGTTTTTATTTACATTTTGAGTTTTGTTAAATCTACAGTAAGCCTAAGTGGCTGTGTTTTGAACTACTCAAATGTTTTTGAAGTTTGTAGACGGTTTGCAATGTCGTTTGATTGTATTCATTGCTGATTTTACTATGTTGAATAGTCGGAAAAAGTAACAATGAGAAAAAAATTGACTGCAATTAGCTTTATTCTTGTAATTTCTACTCAGTCGAATAATAGTCGAGCTATTTTATTAAACACGTAGAGCTGGATTACAAATGTATGTTAGTATTCTCTTTCATCAATAGAATCGAGCAATTAAATGCGTATAAAAATATTTCACTAACTAACTTGAAGAGATTCTCAATTTAATCCTTAGCTTTGAAGTCAGCATTTATAGTGAGTGTTATTATCATTGTATTTTGTGATTTCGTGTAATATGTTGTTACAATTCTCCTTGAATTTAATTTACAATATGTTATATTTACATGATATAAATTTTTAATTTTGTATACGTTATATTTACTTATCATGACATGCTAAATGGTAAATTCAGCATGTCATAACATTTATATTTAGTTACATTGTATTAGAAATATATGTTACATTGTTAGTTACATTGTATTAGAATTGTACATTTATTTGTCGTTATTGTGATAATTAATAGAATCAATATACTCTTCTCTTCATTTAATATAATTGAATAAATAGACATCGACTTTCAATAATAGTGTACAGGTAATAATGATTTTATCTCTTTCTATATTGTGTCAATATTGGTTTATTTTAGACTTATTCACGCCTCAATAGGCTTAGATAAGATAAGATACAGAATGCCAGATCGACTGAGAGATAAAGTTGTGTATTTAGAGTTGTGTTTTTTGTGCAATTAGAGTTGTGTATTTACTTGAATAGGTGACTGGATTGGTGAGGTGGCGGGGGGGGGGGGTAATTATATTCAATAATGTACCTGGAGCCTGTGTGTAGCTAATGATTGAAAGATGCTAACTAGTGATTGCTGTATAGTTATTTACTAGTAATTGCAGTAAGTAGGGTGATTGGGGTCTATATAAGTTGTTCATCTCAAATAGAGATCAATTATATATGCTTGACTCTATTTGAAGATAAGTTCCAGTCGATCTCTGTAATAACTCATTTCAAGTTGCTTTGACTAGTCACTCTTTTTATTACTATTCATTTGGAATAAGCCTAGATTTTAATTAATTTTTTTTATATATTAACATATTAACATAACGTGCCTATTTAAGTTTCTTATTAGGTAAGTTTTTGTTACGACATATAGGTAAATTAATATAGATTTTGTATCAATTTGATAACTGAAGTTTTTTTGATGTTTAAATCTAGTAGTTATATGAACAGAAACTCAACATTTTAAGCGACTTGTTAATGTTTGTAATAGTGTGTCTAACATTACATGATCTTTGTTTAGATGTGATTAGATTTGGCTTTTATTTATTTTTGTATCATTATAATAATTGTTTGTGATCATTATTGATTGAGGCTGCTTCATTAATTTTTCAATTTTCTGAATATTTAGACATAAACATTGAAGTTGATCATATTTCTCAAGTGCATTAAGTATCTTTATAAATTCCAACTTATATTTTATTATAAAGATTTAGATTCTTAATGATTACTTTGCTTATCATTTACTTGCTGAAGTGGGGAAATCGTTTTTGGATGTTTTCATTACAAAACATTAAATCAATATAAATGACAGATATTCATATTGCATTTGAATTTATTTATTTAATCACCTTTAACTTCTTGTACTCAGATAATGGCGCAGGTTCCTCATTCTATAAGACAAGGTTTCTGTCATAAAGCTCTTCGTGATCTCAGATGTTCATTTTTTGATGATAAGCATCGTTTTGAAGACGATTGGGATTTGATAAATATAGGACACATTAACTCTCGAAGACTAAAAGCAGACTTTAGGCAAGTTACATAGAGAAACTATTTTGCAATATTTCATAAATGTATTTAGTTGAGCAATTAAATAATTTATTTGATTGAAACTAAATTCATATGAATTCATAATAAATCAGTTTCATTAGAATCCAATTTCTTCCTTACAAGATGCTATTTCTTTTTGAATAGCAAGAATGTTATTTCTTCTTTACTAGCTTTAATTGTACAGAACCAGTTTTATTTAAAATGTGTGCCAACATGTTTTTCTCTTTCTTTAATTACTATAGGATTAATTTTATATGTTGTTACGATTTGAATTTTAATTAGGCTGCCACATTTGTTATTTGTTTATTTAAAATTATTTTTCCTTGTTATGATAATAAGTAGATCTTCTATTGTATAAGATTGTATTGTATCTAGATCCACTATTGATACTATATTTGAGTGGATAATTTTTCAATGCTGATTTGTTAATACAGTTCTAAACTGCTTGAAATGAGTCGAACTGGTCGCTCTCTGCACGAACTGCAAGTGAAATATTTCTTTGCAAGCTATTCAAACATATTCTATCTTCAGGATGTTATGAGAAGAGGGTATTCTGTTGATCATTGCAAGTTGACATTCTTAGGTTGAGTTATTAAAACTATTATTAGAGATAATGTTACATTTGCAGTAATTAGGTCTACTATTGAATTCTTAATAAGTTATTGCTGATTTCATGAAATTACGATTAATTTCAAGAAATCAGCAGCAACATTATAATTTAAATAGAATGTGACAATGTTCAGTGATGTTTATGGTAAGAAGTTTGTTGTTTTATTTATTAGGCTGAAGTTAAATGTGTGATGATGCTATCATTATCGATGTTCTAATTTTTTCGATTTTTAAAACATAGTCTTATCTTTTCGATGTATTTGTTTTTATCATGTTTCTACTTATTATATTTCTGGGTTTCAGGAAACAATTCGAATGGAGTAACACTCTGTAGACATGCAGATCTAAGTTTAAAAATGCGTTCATCTGAGCATCAATCTACATGTGTCCTAGTAATGTTCACAGTGAGTTCAAACATTGAAATATTATATCTTTTTTAACCTTCTTTAATGGTGTTAAATTGCTCTAATGTTAACAGTATGTAATGAATTTAATTTTATAAGTTTTGTTAGATTCTAAAATAATCCTGAATAAAGTTCTAAATAAAACTGTTTTCTTCCTTGATATAATTTTAGGCTATCTGTGGCCGTGCTGTTGCTGTCCTTCCATCAACTGATGTCACGATATATCCAACTCCTGATGCTGATTGTCACGTTAGTCCTGTAGGTCCTTTGACTTCAGACTCGATCGAAGAACAGTTCATTAAATCCCATGTATGACCAATAAAAATGTTTTTCAAATTTTTTAACCTTTCAATTTTTTCTTTAATTTTAAGTAATTATGATAAAGATGTTAAATTGAACAAAGCATTTTGCTGCGAATTTTACGTAGCAAATTTGAGTGATATTGCTCCATTGAGCTGATCTTGTGCATTAGATATATTACACTTTCAATCCACTTTTGCGCAATTAAATGTTATTATAAAATGCTGAATCATGGTTTTGTTTCTTTATTGTAAATTATTACTAGTCATTTGACATAATTGGTTTCATTCAATTTGTCAATCTGATTAGGCAAATGTATAATACACGCATATGCTTATTGTTTAAATACTGTTGTTTTAATAGTGTTGTATATTTTTTGAAATATTTATTTATAACTTAAAATGGAATACGTTGTCATTATGCAATCCGTGTGACTTTATCTTTTTGATAGTTATAGTACTAGATAATAATTTAGTAATAATAAAATAATTTTATAGTAATAGATAAAGTTACACAAATATAGTATCAAATAGACATAGTTATTAGTTTTTTTTACACTATTTAAGGTGTATTTCTATGAAGAAGACAAACAGAATATTGGGGGATATTCCAAGCGACCAAGACAATGCAATCCTATTATATACTTTGTGTTCAAAGGCCAATCATCTCATAATTCTTCCTTTAACATACCTTCTACTGTGAGATTTCCTAACTACTTAAATCCATTTGATCATTCCCCTTCAAAAATAAGTAGAAATCAGTCTTTGGAACATTTGACTCAATTTGCACAAAGAATCAATCCATTAAATTGCGTAAATCAATTCAAAGCTACTGTTAGTGACGCTGCCATTATCTATCAAAATGTATTCACGCAATTGCTTATCATTCTCAAACGATTACAATTTTGTGGATTAATATCGAATCTCAGTTTTGTGACTGAAGTTGATGTTACTCTCTCTGGTGTCAATAATAAGTTTATAACTTACATCGGTTTTGTTTGGGAGAAATTTGTGAGCAGTTCTCCTGATGCAATTACTGCTGGTAAACTCTCAAGTGGTTTGTTAATCATGCCAGAATCTCACGTAAATGAGAGTCGAAGAGTGATTTGCCAATTTTTAGATACAGTTAGTGGGGTGATATTGCTTACAGTGGGAAGTCAAGCTGAGAAAGATCTTTCCGTGCTTCATTTTTTTATGAAAGAAAGGTTTAAAGTCGAGTACGGATTGAGAAGATTTTGTACAGGAATTAATGCTTATTTGGAGCAAGTAGAGCGTCTACAACAAATGCAGCCTTGTAATTCTTTCCAGAGCAATATTGTAACGCCACCGAAACCTGTGAAAAGACTCATACAGACTGATCAGGTTGTAAATTTAAATTTACAATCAACTCGACGATCTAGTCAACTGTTGACGAATCAATCTTGCCAAAATAGTCATCTACACGATCAACAACCGCTATTGAATATCAATCAGACACTGAATTCAACATTCGCTCAGTTACCGATTAATCGGCAATCGAATGAGCTGGCTAAAAATCAACATGTATTGACAGAAAGTGCAACTAAGAAAAAACGTCGACGATCTACTAAAAGTATTCAGATGGCTTTTCAAGTTGAAAATACTGGTAAGCGGATGTCGTATACCAATGATCAGACAGATAACGTAGTAAGAAGTGATGTTGGTGAGCAACAGGAAGCTGCAATGAGTGAATCGAAAAGAAAAGGTTCTATGAAAAAGCGAAAATTGCAGTCGTCTTGTTCATCTATTGAACCATCTGCAATCCAGACATCACAAAGTCATGAGAAGGTCTGTAAAAGGGTTTCAAGAGAAGAAAATACTCTTGAGAGATGTAGTAATTACGCCGATGTGTTTAAAGCATTCACTGCAAACAAGTCTTGTTTGAATAATAGAAATTGTCCAAAATCGAGAGCCACTAGATCAATTCGTAGCAAAACTAATACAGTATATGCTTCCGGGAAAGATGATTGTTCTGCTGGCATTTCGAATAATGCAGAATTAAATGGGATCAATGAGTCTGGATCAACAGTATCTGCTTGTAACAATGAACCCATTGACTGTACTGTAACAAGAGCAAATGATAGATTGGATGATAGTGATTTGATGCACAGAGACAATGAGAGTGCTACTGTCAATAATGTATTATTAAAAACTTCTATTAGCTCTTCTAGTTATATTCATACTAGTGATATCAATAGTGATCCAATAAATGGTGCTATTGACGAATGTGATGTTGAAGGAGATATATTATTTGAAAAGAATTCACTTGGTGGTAGCACTCGTAAGAATTTTGCTGAAAATGATGACTTCAATGGCAGTAATCAAACAGCTGAACTATCGAAATCTTCTAGATCACATTCAGTGACAGCTGATGAGTATATTCATTTACTGAGATGTTTATCTCCGTTTCCAAATGTGAGCATCTCTCATCACTCTGGTTCATCACAATATCCAGAGATTGGATTTACATCTAGTACATTACACAATCGTAATAAAGGGTCGAGTGTCTGCGATTCAGCTGTGAATACTACACTGGATGTTACGATTCAAACTTCACAGTTTAATCGAAATCATTTTGATGAAGTTGCTGTTGCTATTGATGAAATGTATCGGATAAATAGTGAGATAGATGTTAAAGAGTTTAAGGTTGAAAAACTAGAAAACGTAAACAAAAGTGAGACTAGTATTACGTATGTATTTCTTGACTGTGATGACGATGTGTATGATATAGATATGAAACCTGATGTAGGATTGTTGCAAGAGATTGTGGCACGTGGTAGTGGCTTAAAAGAATTAAATGTAGAAAAATCTGTGTATGATGAATCAATTAATCCATTCAATATTCATTACAAGGACAGAGTTAGGGAGAATGCAATACAAGAAGAAATGTCATCATTTACAATAGATAATGTAAGATCTTTGCAACCAATTGCAGAAAATGAAATATTATCATCGGATCCACTCGATACTTGTAATGTTTTAGATGATCTTTTGGATTATAACTCTAATACGATTCAGCCTCAGTATGACTCCTTGAAATGTGGTTTGCGTGTTGGAGAAAAAATTGATATCAAAAGTGAAAATCAAGATTATGTTTTTAAGTCATCAGGATTAATACTGAAAACTGTGCAGGCTAAGTCACAAGTAAAGATTATAAATATTGAAATATCTGACACTAATCCATATTATAAAACAGTTAATTTAGCCAAGGAAGATGCTGCAATTTTACTTGATAGTGGAGAGGCTCATAGTATGGAATCTTCACTAAACAAGGATGCGTTACTGAATGATAATCAAGATAATAGTAATGACATTCCGACTTCTGGTGTAGGTGAATTTCTTATTAATCACATTTCTCAAGATATGGATACACTGCATACAGATGTTAAAACTGAGAGTATGAATGTAGAAACTTGTGTTGATCAAGAAATGAATGCGATGTCAATGGTTCAAAGTGTTGATGATTCTCAACAGGATGTAGATGCATTTACCCCAAATGATAATATTACTAAAACGTGCATGTTGCAGGAACTGAATCAGACTGAACATAATAATGATTTGCTTAATGATGAGACTGAAAAATTAGCGCAAAATATTGATCCAAAAGAAACAGTTTTGTTGATAAACGAAAGACAGATACAAGATATGAGACAAGATAAGGAGACTGTTCAAGAATTTAATCAAGAAATACATGATTTGTTACAGAATGAAGTTAGTGCAGCTTTAGTTCAGGAAATAGAAAAAGTGATAGTGCGCGAAAAAAGCTTGACTGCAGATGAAGAAATGAGTAATTTAGAAAGCGAGCAACACTGTGATGGATTGATTCAAGAGACTTTTCTTCAAGAAACTACTGACACAACTGTAAAACAAATCAATGTATTTCAAGAAATCAATAAGACATTAGATGACAAAATTCAAGATGGGGTATTTATTCCGAGAGTTACTGTGCTAGAAACTGATCTTGAAACAACTAATATATCGGGTGTATTACGCGAAATACTTGTTCCGGAGGCTACTAATATTTTGAAAGAAAGCTTTGATTGTGGGGAAAAAATCTCAACAGTGGTGCAGAAAATCAGTCTCTGTGATCATAATTCAACTACTTCAGAGACAGTTTCAATTGTGCAGAGTACTGATATTGTATCTCATGAGTGTATGATACCATATTCTGATGACGCATCACAAACTGTCAGCAGTCTTCAGCAAAACACTGATGATGATACAATGAACGGAATCTCATATGTGATTGTATCAACACCAAATAACTCTGTAAGTTGCGATGTTTTGAAGGTGCCTAGTGTTGTATTGCGTAGGGTATCAAGTGACGATAATGGTGATGCTCATTCCTCTGTAGAAAAATCGCTCTTCCAACAATTTAACTCATCAAGTAGCAATTTAAATGAAGACTTTGATCATTTAAATTCTAGTATGACTGTAGTGTCAACTGTAAGCTATACATCTGTTGAAGCTTCATCTTCTTTCGCAGTTAGTGATATTCATCAAGATGCCAATTCGGTCATGCAATTTGATAATGAAACTATCACAAACACAGTTAGAAAAATGCGTGTCTTATTTAATCAATCTAAATCTCCAAGCAAGACTACAACATCAGATAAAGAGGGTAAAAAATCTCCTATTGATGATCAACAAAAGTTGCTTGAGCCCGAATTGCGAGTTGAGGAAGCTTCTTCGCAATTATTCATCACAATAAATAATCAGGGAAATAATCAAATTTCAGGACCAGGTAAAGTTGTCAAAAAGCACCGCAAGAGAATTAGCGAAGTAGAAGACTTGCTGAGTCGCGCCGTTGCAATTCATTGTTTAATAATGGATGAAAATTGTTCGAAGACACGACATTCTGCACAAGACGTAAGCGGAAAACTTGATCCATCTCATGCAACAACAAGAAGAGTAACAAGAACAATGACTACGAGATCAATGACGACAAGAGCAATGACGAAATCTAAGAAAAAATTGTAATATTATTGTGAAAGTAACATTTACATTTTACTAATAAATTCTTTTTGTTGAAATTTCTGCGCAATTTAAAGAATGTTTTAAAATCAAGAAATGCTGCGTTAAAAAAAAGTTTCTTAAAAGTTAAGAAAGTATGTGCTCAAGTTTTTATCTCGGTTTCATTCTAATAATATTGTGATGTTACTTTTTATAATTTTTATAGATGGGTTGTTTTTTGTATGTTTTTAGTTTATTAGTTCTGAAGAATTGTTATAGTAATGTTATTGTTTTTTATTACAATCATAAACATCTTTAATTAGCTAATTAAACTGCATCTATTCAGCTGACATATTGTTGAATGTGTATATTGCAATTGATTGTTAGAATTTGATGTTCTTGACGTGAATAGAGCTTAATTTGTACTTGATCATTTTAAATATTATTTCTGTAAAGTCTTGAACATGCTATATAATAATTAATCTTGAATTTCTTGTCTCAAATATGAACATTTTGACTTTGAAACGATTTTATTTGTAGATATGTTTGATAATGTTGCTGTTAAATAGAATCTCATTGTATTGCATATCTTGAAATATTGCATGTTTAATAATGATTAATAGTTTTTATGCAGCATTTGCGTCGCTGTTTAATTTTTTGTGTTCAATTTTTGACTTTCAATTTTTTTATTGTTAAATATTATTCATTAATTGATACTCAATTGACACAATTGACTCTGTTTGATATTGCTGCATTTATTCATGTATAACCATTCAGTATTAATTTTTGTGTTAATGTAGATGTTAATGTTTTGTGTTAATGTTTTGTGCGTTATGTAATGTTTAATTCTAATTTTAGTTTTATTATTTTACACGATAAGTTAGCATTATTTTGTACAAGATTTAATGTAAACTGCTTTTTTGATACATTATTATTTTATTTTGTATTTTCTTTTAGGTAACTAATTATAAACATATAAAACATAAAGCTCAGTGTTTGTCCCAATCTTTTTACTAAATTATTTTCCCGAATGACATTATATTAATTACATTAATGACAAAAAAAAAATTATAAACATAATTTCAAAATTATTCTTGTGTTGCTTGAACTTTTTTAATTCCATATCATTGTATCATATCTTATATTTAATTTTTAATTTTTAATTTGGTTACCCTTTAAAGTCTCTTTTGGTTACTCTTTAAAAATTTATGTTACATATTACGAAGATAATGATGTTATACTATATAATGTGAGTATTTTTTCTTTATGTTCAAACAACATTTTTTATTGAATAATTTTCTTTAGTATTATAATTTTACAATATAAATTCTAATTTGTTTACCGGTTCGAGAGATGCAATAGCGAGTCATTCTGACATTTTGTATAAGAATTGTGCATAAATTTTTGTATGTTATAAGCCTTATTTTTATGTTTGTCATTAAATATATCAGATTTCAAGCTTATAATGAAACAATAGATCGGTATAGTCCAATGTTTTGTTACATTTCTATTCTCTTTAAAAATTAATGAATAAGTTATGTTTCTCTTTAAAATTTATATTTTGAAGAGAAAAAGTTTATATTCAATTGAAAAATATTTTCTTTTATAATTTATCTTTATTTTCATTTTGTAGTATAATTATGTGTCGTTATTGCTTATAATTTTCTGCATGTATGTTGTATAGTTAAATTCAATCCTTTACTTTATTCGTTTTAATTTTTGAGTACATATTTAATTCTTCTGAAACATTATTCGCAATTGACTGTGAGACATTGTGAGACCAATGTCGGCAATATGCAAGTTTAATTGAATTAAAGCCTATGTTCATTTTTGATTGATTTATGACGCGGTAATTAAAATTTACTATTACCGTATTCGACTTGTTAATTATAATAATTGATACAATTATATTAGTTTGGGTCTATTAATATACAGTAGTCTGTACCTTGTTATCTTGTTATATGACTGTCCATACTCAAAAGTTACTTCAAATAGGCTCAAAAATGAAGGTTACTGAATCTTTTACTGTCAAAACTGATAATAAAACGATAGGAAGTCCATGAATGATTCTCTGAATTTGCTATTCCTATTTAGATCAATCGATTGTCAATGTTTGTAAAATCACTTCTCTTGCTTGACATGAAAATAAGCAGTAAATTAAAAATATGATGTGGTAAAAATTGTACTCTATGAGTTCAATTGCAATCGCTTTGCGGCGTCAATACCCATACAACTTAGCAATTATAACACGAGTTTTAATTTATGAATACTTCAAATGCGCATTTTCCTCTGTTATAAGATAGTTGCAGTTAAATATTAAAGTTTAATTATACTAATCACAGTAAGGTGGCATAACGATATACTTAATTTATTAATGTTTTAAAATTAAAAATATTTACAAATATTTTGGTCATTGACTGATATAACTAGTCGGCCTACAATAATCAAAGTAGAATCGTAGCGTAATTAATTAGTTGAACTACAGTTATTGTAGGTCAATTATGTCTTCCAGACATTGGCGGTAGTCGTTCAGTGGTACAGTTCACTTGAGATTTTTTTATGAATTTATTCTACACATGTTATTTACAACCCTGGAGACTGGAGAGACCAAATTTCTTTAAACACTTGAATGCCAATTTAATTGACATTTGGCTGATATATCGGGTCAGGCTTTAAACACTTTTAATTGAATTCTGAAATTTTTCAAAGCAAGCCTATGATTTTTATCAGAAACAACCAGATTTGATGAAAATGTATGAAGATTCATTGAAGAATAAACTTTTCTTACAACAACGAAACAGTTCTTGCATCAAATTGGTTATGCTATATTTTCAGAAACAAACTGACATTAGATATTATAATTTAGGCTATGTTATAATAGATCAGATAATATACCAGCAAAAAGACGGTTGCATGAAAAAATTAATAAAGAATAATAAGCTTTTAATATCGATAATAGTTTGAAAATCTGCGTATTATAACTGAAAAAATCTAGGTCTACTGCGACTATAATTTCAATTATTTATTGAACTAGAGTTACTAAAAATTAGTAGGCCTAATATTTCGATTGCAAGCTTATTTAAGCCTTGAATAAAAGCATCTAATCTAATAATTATTATTAAAAATTCCAGACCTACGATTATTACTTAACAAAGATCTGCATAATCAATAAATGATAAGATTATAGTTGACGATAAACAACAGGGTCAAACTGATTATCGATCGAGACAGAAATCAAAACAAAGAAAATATTGTTATGTAATATAGGATATCTTCCGATAATAATTTATGACTCAATTCTAATATTACACGGAACAAATAACAATGATTCTAAAGATCCGAGATGCGCGTACCATGTCGTTCCATTGTCGATCAAACAAACAATCCTTGGAAACAGTAAATACTCTATTGTTCAGTTTTAGTAGACCACTTTCTAACTTCATAAAGTAATCAAAACTTCAAGTGTTCCTCCTCACTCAACGAGGGGGTGTTGTTTATTCTAGCTGATTTATTATCATTACTAAGACAACATTTCGTCTATAGGTTTACTGGTTTTGTAATTGCCAAAATGCGAGATACCTTTATTTTATGATTCTCGAAATTATATCAGGCCGCGGTCCATAACATTCACCCCACCCAATAACAGTTGATTGCATTAATGTTAACCACAGGGCCAAATTAAAACAATATAAAGCGAAATGATCTACTGTAAAATTATTCTAAGATCCTTGAAAATTCTTATCTTTCTAGATCTATTATATTTGTACATCGTAGTGAATAAAGATTCACTGCCAACGAACTGAATTTAGAGTAATTAATTCTATGTTCATATAACGAAGTTAATAGAAATTTCGTAGATTTTATTTGAAAAGAGATTTGTGTTTCTAGCAATATATTTTTTTCTATCAAAGTTTAATTAGAGCGTAGTTCAACAAACACATAATGCATAGATTGATGATATTGGTTGCTTTGGTTGTCAGTTTGATGTCATTTGTCGTTGCTGAGAATATGACACCATTACCGACAGAAGGTTGGTTAAAATCTTTTAATACTTTTATTTAAACGAGAGCATAGAATTAGAAAGATAATTAAATACGTTATGTAGTAATTAACGAAATCTTAAATAACATTTCTAAATTTGATTTAATACTATTATGCTGTAATTAAGATATAGTTTATTTTACGTGTTAATAAAAATCTGTTTCATTATTACAAACATGGATTTTTGTGCTAGAAAAGATAATAAAACAGTATTAAAGATTGCCGTTTCTTCTAAGACTATTCTCATTAAGAATTTAATATTTCGCATTATTACACAGGATCGTGCAAAAACCAAGTAGAATGCAAAATATCGTGTGAATATGGGTTTAAGAAAAACGATAGCTCTGATTGCATTATCTGTGAATGTGAACTGTGTCCTGAATTTCCGTGTGCGCTCGTTGCATGTGAAAACGGACTTAAGAAAGATGTAAATGGTTGTGAAATTTGTGAATGTAACGCATGTTCACCTATCTCATGTGATATGGCTTGTGAAAATGGATTGCAGATAGATGAGAATGGATGCAATATTTGTGAATGTAACAACTGTTCACCTGTTATATGCGATATTGCATGTCCATATGGATTGAAAACGAATGCAAATGGTTGTGAAATTTGTGAATGTAACGCATGTTCACCTATCTCATGTGATATGGCATGTGAAAATGGATTGCAGATAGATGAGAATGGATGTAATATTTGTGAATGTAACAATTGTTCACCTGTTACATGCGATATTGCATGTCCATATGGATTGAAAACGAATGCAAATGGTTGTGAAATTTGTGAATGTAACGCATGTTCGCTCGTTGCATGTGCTATGGCATGTGAAAATGGATTCAAGACAGATGAGAACGGTTGCAATCTTTGTGAATGCGAGGTTTGTTCTCCCATTATTTGTCGAATAGCATGTGAAAATGGTCTGAAAAGAAATGAAAATGGATGTGATATATGTGAATGCGAAACATGTCCACGAGAAATATGCCGCATGGAATGTGAAAATGGATTCAAGAAAGATACCAGTGGTTGCAATCTTTGCGAGTGCAATCCATGTTCAGCTAAGAAATGCAAGATATCATGTGAATATGGTCTGAAGAAGAACGCAGCTGGTTGTGAAATTTGTGAATGTGAAACTTGTCCTCAAGAAATGTGTACTATGCAGTGTGAAAATGGATTCAAGAAAGATCCCAACGGGTGCAATCTTTGTGAATGCAATACATGTCCAGAGAGCACATGTTACATGCAGTGTGAAAGCGGATTCAAAAAAAATGCTCAAGGTTGCAATATTTGCGAGTGTGATACATGCCCCTCGGCTATGTGCCATCTATATTGCGCCAATGGATTCAAAAAGAACTCAATGGGATGTAGTCTTTGTGAATGCGATCCTTGTCCTCAAGTTACTTGTGACATGGCCTGTGAATATGGTTTCAGGACGGGTAGAAATGGTTGTTCTTTATGCGAATGCGCTGCTAACTGCCCAGCAATAGAGTGCTTTAATGTGTGTCAAGATGGATACGTGATAGACAGCGATGGATGTACAACTTGCGATTGTGTTCAGCCAGTAAAGTCAGCAAATCTTGCTCCCGTTGCAATTACAGTTCTCTGCATCTCACTTGTTTTTATCCTCATTTCAGCTGGGATGGTCGTGGTAGGTGGACTTAATTAAAAACTTTAATATATTAATCTTAAGGCTTACTGTAAGATTGTTATTCTTAGTATTATATTGTATAAACAAAATAAAACATTGAATTTTTATCTATTACAAATATTGAATCAGTCTTAACGAAATAATATTTGATAATTGTTGATTTGTAGATTGTGTATCGAAGAACACATAGAGCAAACCCATATGGAAGAATGAATGTAAGTAATAATGCGATTACATTTTAATTCAATTTTAAATTAAATGTGTAATTCAATTATGAAATCTAATAATACATATCAAATTTTTGCTATAGGTTACAATTTATTTTTTTTAAATTTGTTTATTTAGAATGGAATGCATGCCAACGCCAATATATATGATAACATTCAACAGTCTGAAAGTGGATCCACTAAAGGAATTATAAAATATGAAGAACCGAAGGTTTCACTTGCATGAACAATTTCTAAGTAAGTATTGTACGACTCTGCCAAAAAGATGTGATTATAAATATTTTTGATGCTATTGTTTGTTATGTTATTTTACAAATTAATTGTACAATCTTTGAAGGTAAATATGGTTGAACTATTGAGTGTTAATGAAAAATGAAGCTACAGTTAGTTTAAATAGAAATTTTGGTATATTGTACTGTAATGTAGAACAATTTTTTTTCAAGTTGTGTTAATTTTTAACATATAATCAATATCTCATTAATGTAAATAAAATATTGCGCCAATTTCACTAATTTAAATCCAACAAAAACGATTTTTTGGTATGATTGTGTCAATGAATGAGATCTGATATTGTAATTATACGATATTGCTGCGTATTAAAATAAAACCAATCAAAAGCAATAATAAATTTATATGTAGTTATTAGACTATTTTGTTGCACTCTTGCGTTGAAGACATACAGTATGTGTATATGCCTTTACTTAACTGAGATTGACTTTTTTATCTTAGTTTTTAATAAACAAATGCTGCAAAGCTCTATGGTGAATTACTCATCGCTAGATTGTGTTATAGAGTAAATAAAATAGAAATATGCAATCATATTTTAGCATATCCGCTACATCAATTTTAGTTCTTTTTTCGCGTTATGACTTCATAAAATCGTACTTTCAAATGTATCGTTATATTACAATGCATCTAGTGATATTATTTCTGTTTCAATGTCATAATTTCAAGCTTATTTGTACACTCTTTCATTCTATACTTCAAAATTTCAAATGCGTAATTGTTATATTTTTGTACTGTATCTCATTTTTTGTGTATATCAAAATTTGTATATTTGCACATTATGTATTTTTGCACAGTTTTTAGAATAAACTATGCTAAAAATAAAACGCTTCGATTTGTTGACATTCAATAATAATTGATAATGACTTGTTTCTATCTATACTGTTAGCATACTGTGGTGTGTGACATCCATCTACGAATTTTTGATAAATAAAACAAAAATTTACAAACTATAATTCTAATATTTAAGTTAATACTATCTAAAATCGTATAAGTCAAATGGCTCTCTCTAATTATTTAAAATATTTCTAATTACTGCATAAACTTAAAACAAGAATTGAAAACATTCGCATGACAAGATTTTATTGAATAATATCAACACAGAAATCAAACTGCATCAATCAAATAAAGGTTATACGATTATACAAGTATTCTAATTCGATAAAAGATAGAAGCCAAATGAAAATGGAATATTTAATTATATCAGAATAGTTTTTCGCGCTATAGCAGACTAGTATTAAAATAAGTTTCTAAATCTATTCATTACAATTATTTACTGCTTTAATACATTGAATCAATTAGATTTTACTTTCTGTTTAATCAGCATTTGATACAATTACATTTCAGCTAAATATTCCAAATAGAAAAACTAATAGCATCAAACAATCAAAATCCTCCAAAAACGTCTGATTTCAAAAAATTCAACCCAAGAACATAAAATTAGAAAATAAATAATTTTCTATTTAAAAAATTACCAAATCTTAATCAAACCATTATTGCAAAAGATTTTCAAGATAACTAGAAATATTCTCTAAAGATAAATTTAAAAATCTAAATCAGCATTTGTAGTACGCAGTCCTACAATTGTCACTTATGAAACGCGACTAAGCGTTCAACTCATAACACTAATCATTGTAAACTAAACTTTGTCATCACTCATCACTTTGTTATCACTCATCACTTTGTCTGTACACTCATCACTCGCTAAGTGATCTACTCAAAGTGATTTTTATTCTTGAGCAGATATGCAGCGAGATACTCAATGGGATTCGGAGGCCTGACAAAACATATTGAAAACATTTAGAAATATAAAAATAAAGCTATTTATAAATAAAGAAATTTAACATATATATTACTTGTCTTTAAGATTAACAAAATACCTTAATGTAGATATATATTTCAGATATATATTTCTTGTATTAAGATGAACAAAATGCTTTATTGGTATACGGTACTAAATACATATCACGATTTAGTATAATTTCATTGATTCCTGGACAATTTCTTAATATTAGATTATATTTTACATTAAATTAAATGTTCAAATATATATCTGTTCAAATGTAATCCGTGACCCGTCTAAACGGCACTGACAAATCAGCCCCGACTGTTAATTTTGGAATTAGAATATGGGTTAGTTAGGGTTAGTGATAGGGTTAGGCTTAAGTTTACGGTTAGTTACGGAGTTAGGATTACGTTTAAGGTTACTAAATGAATCAATGGGGTCGTTTTGTCGGGTTAATGTACTCGGGGTAGTTTTGTCAGGGTACCGAAGCAATCAAAATGTATGTTACTGACCGTTCCTTTGCAAGGACTGACATTCCTTGAAGAAGAATAGGAACAACTGTGTTATCTAGATAGGCACGTGTGCCGAGAGATTGCAGATCAACTTTGGGTCGCTTCAAACAAGGCTGCTCCATGGAATCTCTCTCTGACGCAATGATTTTCTAATAAAACATCAAAATAAATTACACTTTCAATAACATAGCAGTGTACTTATAAGCAATGAGAAAATGCAGATATACTGCATATATTATAGATATATATAGTATATATTATATATATTATAGATATTGTGTATATATCATAGATATATCTGTATATATTTCAATTGTTTATAGCTAGTAGTTGATTCTAAAAGTGCAAATATTGAAATAATTGCGATATAAAATAATGTATAAGAGTTATATACGCAATCTCTAATTTAAATTTAACTAGATAACTTAAATACATAATAAAAATGAAAATAAGGTAAATTCAATTAAGGTAATAAAAATAAAATAAGGAAAATTCACTACAAAACTATAAGTAATAATAGAATACAATTAAAATAATAAATATCATGTTGTCATTTGAGATGTGCACATCCTAGTAATGCAATATAATTAAAACAATTTACTTTCCGTATCAAATTGCATGAAAAAAATACAAATTACTTGAATGTTTTCTCCGAGACTGAATTCAGCGCGGGTATTGTCCACGCAGATATTTTCCCCCCCTGCACCATCTCCCTCATTCGCGTCAACAGTCTTTAGTGCGGGATCTATATAAATTTTAACAAGATCACATTTAAAACAATAATACAATACGTACAATGATACTTACCATTACTCGCATTATACTAGCTCTAAAATACAATAATAATTACAATGAATGCTACTAAATGCCATGCATTGCAAGAAAAGCTTAAATATAAACTTTTAAATGCTCGTAACGTTACGTTAATTAAACGCATCAAATTAAACTTATTAAATTAATATAATTAATTAATACAATTAATATG
>JAQIXG010000251.1:0-37553 GCA_034700105.1 Oconnorella tubifera
CAATTTATCGTTAAAATTCTGTATTTAATGACATATTGTAATTTAACTGATTCCGTATGCATATATAAAGTTGACAATTTCAAGTTTTATACTAGGATATGTGTAATTGCTGTCTTTAAATATAATTACATTGGAATTGATATGTTTATATTAATCATTGTTAATATTAATATGATACTATTGAATCATATTGTTATTATGTTATATTGTATAAAATTGCAATTATATTGATAGAAATTTTCACATGCTGATTTATTTACTCTCAGTTACAAAATTTACAGTAAAATTTTGAACAGATTAATCGAGATTAGTATTTTTGATACTTTTACAAAACTTGTATCAAATTAAGTTGTTTTATAATAATTTCTTTATTTTTACTTTGGTATTTATAATGTCACTTCTTTTTTGTGTTTCAGATTCAGTGTTTTTTGTTTAATTCTTTCTTTCTCACTACTTGTTTGTATTTTGCATTGATGATAGAGCTAGTGCGACTAAATTGACTAGGGGGAAATTGACAAGGGGGAAATTGACCGGGAGGAAATTGACAAGGGGGGAAATTGACAAGGGGGAAATTGACAAGGGGGAAATTGTTCTGTTACCAGTGTGTCTTGCCAAGATGTATAGTTTGTTGGCATATTGGGCATTAAGTCATGAAATCATTAAAATCTTAATGATCATTTTTCATATCATTTTAGTTTGATTTAGTAAATCAAAATGTAAATTTTGTTAATTTGATTTTAAGATAAGCTGTATAGCAGCAAAGCTAGTCATTACAGACGACAATTCTAAGTTTAATGTTTAACATGTATTTTAGAATATTAAAGAGTTGTCTAATTTGATGTAAATTCACGATTAGAAATTAAAATCAGTTAAAAACAATATTTGCTTTAGAAAATGAAACCAGATTTTGCTTATATTGTTTCGTTATTTTAAAAGGAAATTATTTGCTGCATTGAATTAGGAGCTATCATCATTTCTGCACGCCTAGTTTATAAAATGTTATTAATTAATGCTGATGTGATGTTAAACAAGCGAACGAAATTGTTTGTAACTTTCTAACAAGATGGACTACTGTTTGAAAAATCCAGAAAAAAATTTGATAAAGTTAAATGAGATAATTTTCCTGTGAATGAAATCTCTAATTTCTGTTTCTATTTATTTCTGTGTGTTTCTGTTTCTGTATGTCTCTGTTTTATTTAATCATTTTTCCAAGCACGCATATTTTGCTGTATTTAGTCTTTTTGTGCTGATGTGACGTCGAGAGACAAACTAGAATACTTTGATTGTTTTTTATCAATGACGTATTAAAAGTATGCTATGTAGGATTATTAGAATTATATTAGAAGTAGATTTCATTAGGTTAAAAGTTTCTATTCAATTAGAAAATATTTTTCACTATTTTAGCATATGTATTGTAATAATTAAATAAATTTAATATTTGGTATTAATAATGATGAAATGTTGAAGTGGTTGAGAAATTTAACTTTGAACCATAAGGTCTCTGGTTTAATACCTGGTTAATGTAATTTTGTATTAACTTGCTGCACCCTTTAGTAAGCCACAAATTGGTAGTCATTTAGACTTTGTTGTAAACGGTAATCCAGACAATAAAATTTACTTTTACTATAATATTTGTTTTAATATTAAATAATGAACGCAATCAATTGTAGAATATTGATAAAAATGTTTTTTCTACATTGTAGAAATCTTAGTAAACTTTTTGATAGAAATTATGAAGATTGAAGCCGGGTGACACATAAATTTTCTTGATGTAATTGGCTACACATTACTTCTGGCTCTCCTGTTATCTAATTTACGATTGGTTGGTTATACGCTATCTTTATTAGCAGAAATTGTTTGATTTTTTTTGTCAAAATCCCGACTAATAATGCTGTTTATTTCTGAGCATTTTATTTTTACAAAATCTTGTGAATAGCTTAATGTACAGCGCTAATTCTAATTAGTAGTAATACATTCGGCATTAAATAATAAATGAAGTAAATTGAAAGCATTTTTAAATTATATAATACTGATAACTTTGATCAATTGTTTTTTGCTATAGATCAATTTTTCTGTAGATATGTTTGCTAGCAAATTCATTTTCAAGTTCTAGTACTGTATATAGTATATTTAACTGCATGTATATTGCCTATGAATCTAGTTTCTGTTATTGAAATAAAGTGAAAATTTCCGCTTGTCGTTTGTTATGATTTAAATCATAAATTGAGAAAATAAACACTAAAAATTAACGGTGTTTTATTTCCTTAAGTTAACAATAATTCCATTAGGTACTAACAATTTTTCAAGAAAGGCCATTTCTTGAAAACTTTTAATTTTGATTTGTGAAATCATTAGTTTCAAAATGTATATGTACGTATCAGATAAATTAATTACGACTACTAAAAATATATATTTACTAGAATGCAATAAGTTACAAAATAAAACAACTATAAGAATTAGACATTGGATAATTAGAACAAAAGTCCATTAAGTTTCTTTACTCCGATCGACATTGATTTTTTATCGATTTGTAAATGCTGAGTTAAATCACAAACAAAATAACCGCTTCAGTAGAAGTCATAAACTTTCATCAATTCTTCACTTTGACGACAGATTAATGCTAAATGATTCACTTCTGTTTTTTAAACAATTTTCTAAGTTGTTTGAGCCTCACACAATTGCAGAAGACAGTGATTCATTGCTCGATATGTCAAACGAACAGCAACTAAATCACTAGTCTTCCAAATCGTGCTAGCTTCAATCATCAATAATCACGAGATTCATTTTTTCTTGACGTCTCAAAAGCTTGTAGTATCTCGCATGACGAATAATCAGTAAGGTTTCACGAGTCTTACGCTTAGAGGCATCAAATAGCTGATAAGCAAGTTTGTTTTTACTTTGGCTTCTCTTTGGTGATCAGATTCTGAGAGGCTTAACCAGACTGCAGCAAAAATATACTAGTTGATTATTAGTATCAAACTGCAAAAAAGAGACAGATATAATTAGCAGCAATGATAGTAGTAGTAGATAACAAAGTAGAAATAATATTTTAGAATAACAAGATCAGTTCGCAGAGAAAAACTTGTAAAAATTGATATATATCGTAATTAATCAGTATGAGATTTCGTTGTTTTCAATAGTTTTTATATTGCAAAGAAAGCTTAAAACAACATTTACATTAAAATGTAAGCCTATGATAAAAATTATACATTTAAGCAATATAAGTTAACTTAAACAGAATTAATTAGAAAAATTTGTAAAGTTTTATCGATATTTTTCGTGCATGCTCCCAAAGATTAAATTCAGGGCTTTACAAACAAAAAATACAAGAATATAGCACAGCAGTTGACTTAATAAAAGCAGACTTTTATAAATATTTCTCAATTTTAACTTAATTAGTCTGAAATGATCATGGAACATTCGAGATTAAGGATATTAATCAAATATTTTGCCAAAACGGAAGCTAAGCTAAATCTTTTCTCAGGGAAAATTTAAAGTAACTACTGGTCTGTTATCATCGTGCAATTTGCGGATAAAATACAATTAGAACCAACGACCAAATTACACTTAGTAACATGACTCTTTATACGAATATACTAGTGTAAAATATATCTAGATTGAAATATAACTAGGGTATTATTGTAGTAATTTTTAGTAAAACAGAATTTAAATTACAAAAAAATCAAGCTAAATTTCAAATGCTGAACTAAATAATCATGCATATAAGACAACAGTAGATTAAAATAATAATAAAAAAATATTCGACATATTGTGCACACTTTTTGTTCCCACTATAAGTTGCAGGCTTATATCTATATTTTTAAATACGATTTTTATAGTCTCAAATTGCTGCTAAATATATCTTACACAATATTTTCTCAGTTGTTTTACTACATATACTGTATAGCCTCGTTGTTTTAAAAAAATTACAAAATTGTATATCTTTTTAACTTAATTGTATATCTTTTTTAATTAAGCCTACGCAATTTACTGAAGGCAGAATTAGCTGAATATTCAAGTGATTTATAAGTTTTGCTAAATATAAAGAAACTGAACTGATACCTGCGCTATGCCAACAATGCCTGACACGTTAATATTATACAGTTACGTGATATCATCACGTTAATGACAGATTTATGTCACTTAGAGAAAATCAATAAAATACGTGATGACGTGACTGTTAAAATGTCATACGTCATAAGATGCGTGATCTGTTACTGATCATTATCATTAGCAAATCATTAAGCAGATTAAAAATAGCAAGAAATTTGTAAAAACAGAATTAAAACTAAAATATCAATAAAATATTGAGATTTTTTTTAGTGGAAACAGAAAAAAATTATTAGCTAGAAATCACATCATTTAAATTAATCAATGTAATTTAAAATTAATTAACAATTTATGTAATTCACTCGGCATTTAAAAGGAAAACTTAATTCTTGCACTATTCGAATTCCTTGAAGAAAATAAGCTAAAACTAGTATCATGTAAATTGTTACAATTTGTAAAGAAAACAGACTTAAATCATTAATACACGGTATATTTAATAGTGTACTATGTATTGATGATTTAAGTGTGTTATATATAATTTACTGTAAAAAATTACACAAATATTTAATTTATATTATGGTAGGCCTACATTATTCACGTAAAAAGCTCGCTGTCGTTATCTAGTTATTACATTTAACGCATTTTCTTGCTATAAGCGTTTTTATATTTATGCCATATTTAATTAAGTTATAACGATCATAATATCATTTATTAGTCTATAAACTAAACAGTTTTAAGTAAAACAATTAATCAGCATTACTTAGTAACTTATTATTAATGTAATCTATCAGCTTATAAATTACGTAACCTCGCTAATAATTAATTTATTGACTAAAAAGCAATAAAACTAAAATAAAGAGATTATATATAAAACTGCCTGCTTTTTAAAAATAAAATGCTTCACTCCTCTATTCTCAATTAAAAACTATTCATTTTTCTTTATATTAAATACGAATTATCAAAAAGAAAAATTTCAACTAGACTCATCACGCGGCTTTTTCTGTTAGCGACATCGTGTCCATCTTTCAGTGCCAAAGAAACGCAATTGCAAGAAGCGAACCGGCGGAGGTTGCGCGGTACGACTGACTGCGGTGCCGCAAGAAATCTCGCGAGCACCTGAGTCTACGACGGCGACACGTAACAATGCCGCAAGGTATCGAATTTCGTTGAAGCTGTTTGGACTACTCCGGGTTAAAGTTTTGTAACCAAAATGTGACAATTACGGCAGTTCAAATATAGCGTTCTATTTATTTTTGTGTATTTTATGCAAAATCACAAAAACACCACCACCAAAATCTAAAATATAATAGTAAGAACCGAAGAAAAGTTTTCGAATAAAACTTTTTTTTAATAATTAGTAAATTAAACTAATTTTAGTAAATTAAAAACTCCTTTTAATAAAATAAAAAAATAATAAAAAAATTGTTTTTAAAGAGGTGGGTAGTAAAGGATTTAGAGTTAGGTTATTGAATAAAATTCAATGAAAAATGATATTTAACCCATTAAATATCATTTAACAAAAATTAGAGAATTTTTAACATTTTAAAAAAGACTTGTATGATAAATTAACATTTTTATTCTCTATCCATGCTATACTGTAGAAGTTACACCATTTACAAACTCACTTTCATTTCTTTAACGTAGAAAACAATCACAAAGTGAAATTTTCGCTTCAAATTAGAAATAATTCCTTAAATGGGTTAATATAAAACAATCCAATTTATCTTTTAAGTAATTCCATTTGATTAATCAAATCATCACAGTGAAATTATTATGATTTTCTATACTGGATACATTTTATTCTAGCAGATTATATCATCTCTGGTTTTCAGCAGCTACGAAGCGGCTAAGAAGCAGCTGTATTAAAAGAAAAGACAGCCGCTATAAGCTGTATATGTAGCTGCAGGTACAATGTTCTAATAATTCAGCTTCGATTGTTTAGAATTGAATAGGGACTAACAGCGCGAAAAATATCCAGCAATCATCGAACGCAACCGAAAGACAATGATCATAAAAATATAATATTATATAGCAACCCTAAATTTATGGATTTATGGAGTGCCTAGCTCCCTTTGTGAAATTATTTCAGAATTTTTAGCCGAGTAAACGTAAATTGAATAATTTTAGGATCCCTGGAAATAGAAATCAATGTTTCTAGTTGCGAAATGAGGTGAATAAATAGTGAAATATCGCGTCATAGTTTGATAAAACAAGACTGTAGTGAAATTTTGATGAAAACACATCTTATTTAATGCGATCAATATTTGCTCCCAAAATTTTAGTTAGATTTTCACAGATTAAAATCTCAAAGCTCTTTTTTAAAATAAACATTTAAAACAACATTACACAAAATAATAACTATAAATATTGTTTAACTTAATCATAATCGATCTGTTAATAATAATTATCGCTAACAGTCTTAAAAAAATTTAGGCCTAGTATAAAAACTACACAAAGAACAAATCGTGATTATTATATATCACTGATAAAAGAAATAAATTGCTGTCTGTAGTCAGAAGGCTTCTGAGAAAACTAAGCCAAGGGATTTGTTCAGATTTGTTGAAGAGACTTCAGCCCCCCGCTAAGTACACAAGATCCAAGAGACTTGAATGTAGAAAGAAAGAAGTAAAAATGTAAAAATGATCCGACCACGAAATTAGAGATTCTATGCTCGTGAAAATAACAATATTAAAGAATATGCCTAGGTATAATTCTTTCTTTTAAACCTTTAACACGATAATAAAACTGTTCTATATATAGTGAAGTTTTTCTATAAACAGTGTTGTTGGATTCAAATATAAATGTAAAGGAAATGAATATATTTTTGGTAAGTTCTTATGACTAATTATATTCAATTTTATATTTCTAAGCTATGAAAATATTCATATCTCAGTTGAACGTAACAAACACACTTGCAAATTATATTATTTCGATTAATAAGATTAAATATTTATTTAAAATTATCGGAGTTCAATCCAATTAAATCCGATTATATATTATAATTGATTATTGAGCAATGTATGTTAAGATTTGAGTATAGTTAATTCTAGTGCCAGTATATTAATATGTAATTAAATCAAATAAGGTATGATTTTAACCAAAAAAATTATTATTTGTCAAATTCTGCATTGTTCCATCATTTATTTTCCTACATATATCGCAATAAATTCTTTTCACTTTGCACAATTCGCTAAAATTTTCAGTCAAATCAACAAAAAACCATATGATTCAGCTTTACAGGGTCGGATTTTAAATCTTAACAAAAAAATTCTCTCCCAGCTACACGACTCTAATGACGTGGCAAATTTGAGCCACTGTCTCCCAAGTGCTCGCCTTTCCTCTCATAGGCGCGATCAGGTGGCGCCTCGCCAAGCGCTCCCCCAGTAGGTGACCGGGGGAGAACCGGGAGGGACCGGGGGAGGACCGGGATAGGATCAGGTAGGGAGTCCGAGTGCTGGTAGTAGCTGCTCAAATGATTTCTAGATTCAAGCAGCGTTGAAGTACTGATAAAGAAAGGAGCAGAATAGTCTGGAATTGACTAAGAGGGGGTTATATTTAAAAATTTAGAGTTATGACCTTTATTTTTTTAGTTATCACTCATTTTTAGTCTCCAAATACATGTATTTTATCTCTAAATACATGTATTTGATCTTTAAATACATGCATTTGATCTCTAAATACATGCATCAGACGCAAAAAAACTCAGCTACATAGTCACAAAGGATTTTACCACTCAACACATATCCTTAACATTTCCAAGAATGTTTTTACCTACAATGTGGAGGGGGGGGGAGATATAACCCCTGCAACCTCTCTCTTGCATATGCCACCAAAGAAGGTGTTAAGTTTTGATCTCGACTGCACCTGAGCGCGGCTATAGCTAGATAGATATCGTTTAGGTTAGCCGCTGAACAGCTAAGCTAATAAGTATATCGGCAAAGCTACGGCAGCTGGTCTATAGATCTCTTGCAGCTGCTGAGGGTGGAGACAGGTAAGCTGCGAGATTGGATTCAGAGAAAAAGTGCTGAGAGAATAAAAGACAATCATTGAAAGCAGTACAAAGATTATTAACCGGATAAATTATGGAGAAAAATTATGGAAAGCATTCGTGTTTCCGAATGTTTTCGTCATTTTTTAGTCAAGTACAGTGCAGTTATAAAATATTAGATCTAATATTTGAATGCAGCGTTATGCGTGTAAAAAATCTCAAAACTAAACCTTCGTTCTTTATCATTCAAAAAAAATATTGTTAGAATAATGCTTGATCTGTTTAGAAAAGCTTTTGTTGAAATCAAATATGAATTATATCATCGTATCAAACTTAAACATAATATCATAAATAATTTATCTCCTAGACTTTATTCATAATGTAGCATAAATTTCATGCAAATTGTTTAATTTCTTATTAAAATACTAAATTATTAAATGTATTTTACACAAAGAAAGCGTTTTATCCTTTCATGATACCGAACTAACTTAACTGAGTAGCTACTTGATCGTTGCATGCAACACTCTAAAACTCGCTCTCTAATTCTCTCTACCTGCTTTCTTTGTCAGTCTATAAAATATACTATGCGCAGAATCTACAATCAGATAAATTTTCTCTTGACGAGCTTGGAGGGGGAGGGAAGCCACGAAGAGCCGCCCTCTGGGGGGAGCGGGGGGGTCAAACCGGACCGGTAATATTTGACACGCTAACAAAGGTACAATTTATTTGTACGTGTTTGTACACGACTTTGTGTACACAAAGGGAAACAGGTATTAGCGAAACAAGCGGTTTACATGCATGGTCGCACTTCTAACGCATTAAGTATGCTACTCATAACAAATGTTTTATTTTTTATACAGAACGAGATATAATAAAACAATGGAAGTAGACTATTATGCTTTTTATCATTAAGTCTTTGTTTTATGTTATTCTGTGCTTGTTGAAATAATACCTTGAAATATAGAGGATTGTACAAATTAGCAGAGAGTTCCTTTAGAATTTAATTAAAAATAGCGCAATGTTATAAATCATGTAATATTTTGATATTCTTGTTTGAAATAATTCTACGTAACGTCCCTTAGTTATTTGTGGCTAAATATAATTTACAAATTGTATATAAATATCATTAATTATATAAATAACATTATATTATTATTATATTATAGCGTAGAATTTGTTTAACTATACAAATTTTAAAAAAATATAACAAATTTTTCTCTCTGTGAGATACCTAAACTATAAGCTTACTCATTTTTTTCATAAAATCGCATCAGTGGTCATCACAGATCGTCACATTAACGTACTACACAAAGATCAGTTGGATAATACTGTTAGGTTAATTCTATTATTTTAATGTTATCTATTTCCAAAAAATATCCTAAATCTATTAAACGTTCTAGAACCTTTTAAATAGAATATTTTACAATCTATTTGATTGATACAAACTTACAATAGTCTACGTTTTTTATAATGTCAAACAAGATCAGCGTTTAAACGCACAGACAGTGTCTATAGTCTTATTAAAAGGACTGCGTAGGATCAGTCTATTGATTCATTACATTACTTCTCAGAAACAATTTCTCTATGATTAATAATGTATCAACGCGAGGTTAGTAAGTGCAATGGTGATGTCTCAGTCACGTGACTATGATGATGATGATGAATATGATGATATTGACTGCTGCTAAGTAGCCGTATTGTTCATTATCATCATAAGCTGTTCAACAGTTTGCCATGCGAAATAAAGAAAATACAATTGACTAATTTAGTCAAGAAAAAGTGAAGATCCATTTGAAAAAGAATATAAATTAGTTTTTCTGATATAATAATCATAAGGAGATTAAACGTGTAATGTTTAAGCCTGGAAGTTAAATATTAACATCAAAATTAAGAACTTAAAGATAGAGTTACAATATTCTGAAGATGATTTATTTCGCAAAAAAAGATAGGCTGGTAAGTCACCAAATTGCTTACAAATTTATAATAATTATAATAATTCATATCAATTTTTGTATTATAAAGTTTATAGACACATAAGAAAAGAAAATTCTAAACTAATTCTGTTGAAGATACTAGTTCAATTGCTCGAAAATTTTGTAGTGCATTTGGCTTAGCGACAACACTAAAATAATATTAAAATATATTCGCTACGTGGCACTTATTTACTTCTTATTAAAAATAATATATTGATTGGCGGCTATCTAAAATTCTCAATAAAATTTATCATTTAATCAGAGATTCACTAAATATAAAATTTCTTCATATATCAGATAAGAGAAATATGTTTAAAATTCATAAGCTTCGACCACTAATTATTTAGGTTAAACTTAAAATTAAGGTTAGGGTTGAAGTAATGGTTAGCGTTAGGGTTATGTTTAGATATATAGTTAGGGCTAGGATTATGAAATGAAGTTACCGTTTTGTCGGGTTAATGTATTAGGGGCTGTTTTGTTGGGGTACCGTTATATAAAACGGTTGATTACATTTAATCATCATCTGTAATCTTGATCATACATCTCTTTCTTGTGATTAACGATTCCCAAGTTGCATATTAAACATAACCATTGTTTCATAAAACTTGCTGATTTTTCCACCTTTTTGCACTGGAATAGACATTATTATAATAAATATAGTTTAACAATATCGCGTTATATACGCTTCGATTTATTTATTATCTAAATCTTAGTTAACCGCGAGAGTTGAAGATAAGTTAATAAAATTGTTTAGAAAAATACGAGGGAGTCTTTCTAAATCTTTGCTCAATAATTGCAACAAATGTTAAATCCTCAAAATAGAAGTCAGAATGGAGCGAGTTAATGAGAAGACATGGATACGGATTAAATGAAATTAAAAGTAAACGAAAGGAAAGCGACAGTATGACTAGAGACTAGTACGTAGCAAACAGAATCAAGTTTAATGAAAAAGACAAGTTGAAAGTATCTTAAAGCTTAAATTAACACCATATTTTTTTATTTCAAACAAATTGAATTTAGCAATATTTCTTTTATAACTTATAAAAGCTAGATGTTATAAAAGAAATACAATATAACTAGTTTATGTTATAAAAAATAACATATAAATGCTTTTTAAATGCAAGACTTTTTACAGTTTCTTCTTAAGGTATATTCACCGGCCTATAATAATAACTGCGGGTATATTCTACGCACTAGCGGTAATGATTTATTACGAAATTAACAGAATTTCGTCTATGATTCATGATTGGTATTTTAGCCTAATCATTCGCTGTATTTCACGATGCATTAAGTTTATCTCTGAGATTCATGCGCGACAAGCTCACACCTCACATGTATAAAAAAATCAGCGAACATTTAAAGAGATCTTTCTAGTTTTCAGCTGATAAACAAAACTTATTTCTTAAAATATTGTAGAGGTGGGGGGAAGCGTTTGTAAAACGAACTTACGACATCTAATAAATAAATCTTAGTAGTTTTTTGGAAATATTAACTGGTCTACATAAGATCTCAATTGCAAGATTGACTAGTTTAAGCGGAGGTTAGCTTTAAATGTAGAAATGAAAGATTTCTATTAATTGTACTTTAAATGGATTCTATAAATTAATCAAAGATTCGTCCAATTTGACCCATTAGTAAACGATCATCATATATAAATTACAAATAATATCAAAACTTTGGGTATAACGTTTT
Source organism: Oconnorella tubifera (assembly GCA_034700105.1). Classification (NCBI taxonomy): domain Eukaryota; kingdom Metazoa; phylum Annelida; class Clitellata; order Enchytraeida; family Enchytraeidae; genus Oconnorella; species Oconnorella tubifera. The sequence continues at coordinate 11,704 of JAQIXG010000251.1, forward strand.
TTTGCTGCATAAAAGACAATAATTTATAATGTTATGAAACAATTATAATTCAACATTCGAGAATTTATATAATTCCAATTTATCCTCAAAAAGGTGTGATATATTTAGGAGAATACTAATTCAACTAGTCTAATCAGTATGTTAAATTCAAAATACTTTCAAAGGTATAAGTTTAAAAGTTTAAAAACACTTCCCCCAGTGTTTTAAATCTGTTAAGACAATGGTTAGGTTTAAGGTTAGGATTAATGTTACAGCTAGTTACTATTAGGCATAAACACTGGATCTAATCTGCTTAAAACTAATTTCAAATCGTGGGTAGTGTTTTGAAACTGAGTAGTGTTTTAAACTGGAAAGTGTTTTAAACTGAGCATAGTGTTTCTTACACTGTGGAAGTTTTTTAAACTAGGGGAGCGTTTTCAAACAAAGGGTGCTTTAACTCTCCCGCACCGGACCAATGCCCGGTAGCGGGACGCATCAGGTAGGTCGGTAAATCAGACTCGGTCTTCAGAACGAGATGATTCGTATAAGACAAGATGATCCTCGCTTCATATATATTATACTTATCAGTAAAGCCTATGAGAAACCTCGATGTTGTCCAGTAAAATGATTAGTGGAAAACATCGAAGTGGAAGAAAAATCTGTGATTCACTAGGTGGATCGATCAAGAAAAAAAATGAAAAAGTTTTAATTCGTGGGGCGGGGAGCTTCTGATTGAAATGCATTTAAATGTGAAAACAAATAGTGCAAATATTATTCACAATCAGTGCTTATCAAAATGTTGACTTTATTATCTATTCATTCAATTTTATTATGAGTTTATATCTGTTTATTCAATTTAAAATTGTTTTTTTTTATTTTAATCTGTATTTTGATTTCGATGTTTTGATGAATGTATCAGTTTCGGAATGGCAAACATTTGGGGTTAAGGGTTTTTTAATTAAAATTATTAGATTTATTGATATTTATACATTTATAATAAAATAGTTTACATAAATTATATATTTGTGGTATCTTAGTAAATTTCTTATGGATAGTACAGTTATATATTTTGAAGAATACAGCAGTAATTTATTTAATCTCATTTGATTACAATAATGCAATATAAGCCAGAAGTAGTACAGCAATGGAAAACTGGAAATTAAAACAAAAACTTACTAAACTTTTAAATTTTCTAAGAATGTTAAAATTCGTGTCAGTTCTCCACGACCCCCCCCCCCGTGGTGTTAGATTTAAAGGTCATATGGTTAGCTCAAACAGACTTAATATCTGCTATTTTTCTCATACGATTTTATCAAAACTTAGAGATCAGAAAAGAGTCTACATTTTTACAGAGAACATTGAGAGAAAATAATGTGAATTATCGCAGCATTTGCAGAACGATTTGCGTCTTATTGTTGTCATTGGTTAATTGTTGATAAATTTAAAACAATTTATTTATATACTGTGTAATATTTAGAATAGTGAAAGAAGTTTTTGTTCACTATGCGAAGGTTAAGTTTATTTTCGCAGTTTATTTCGGCAAATATAGAAATATTTTTTAGTTATTTGGTAAAAATATCTCACAATGCTAATCGATTCAAGTCATAAACTAACTATTACCTTTGTGCTATAGCACAAATTTAAATCACAATTTTAACGCTTTCTGAAAAATGAGTACGGACTGTTTTATTATGTAAAAAAACTAGGCAACAGACGAAAATAAAAAATAGACATTTTATATCGTATGCGTGTTTTCCTAGACTTATAAGGTATCTGTTATTGCGTAATTACACAAGGGCGCATCAAGATAAGCAATAAATTGAATGATCCATCAATGAATAAATTTACATCACGACAGCTTTACAAGCGGAAATTACTGATAAACAGACAGAGACAAAAGAAAGAGGCAGATTCCGAAATAATGACAGAGAGTGTGAGGAATGAATTAGAAATAAGAAATTCTATTTAATGCTATTAATATTACGTGATGTAATTATACAGATGGGATCAGACACTCAACTTTTGTGATAAATAAATACCTCACGTTTTATGACCGTTTTAGCATTGAATGGATTTGATTTTAGAATTGTAATTTCTTGTTTAGTGCGTTACTATTGTGAGAATGAAATATGTAAATTAAATGAGATTTATTTATTAGAACAAAGATTTTTTTATTGAGCAAGAAATCAGATAAGAAATAAATACGGTCGATTTTTATTAAATGATTTGATTTTTTTATACATATAAACATATTTTAGGATCACACTCAGAACTATTAGTTTCCAAAAAGTGCTTTCATTATACGTAGAGATTAAAGCCAAATAGGCAGATATCTATATTTAAATAACCTCAAGTATGTATTTAATAGAAATTAACACTTTTATTCTATTAAATTTACGCAATTTAATAGAATAAAACTCAATGTTAAAACAATAAATAATATCCTATTTCTCTCTATAAATTTCTATTATAAAATAAACGCTATTTCACGATTATCAATAGCCATAGCCCTACAAAAGACTGATTTCAATTAAGCTCAGTCATGATTTCTTTACAGCAGTAAGACTTTTTACAGCCAGAGAAAAAAATAGAGAATAAAATCGCTCATCAGAAACTGGGAAAGATAATAAAGCTAAAGACATTTTCATTACGTAGACAATACGTTGACTATTCCGCAAGGCGCTTAACGCACATGCAGAAATATTGTAAACCGCAGCGGATCTTTTCCGCATCGAAAAGAATTGAATCCAACGCAATTACTGTGATATTTAGAACAAAAATTACGCATAATTTTACTTTAACTTTCTGTACATTTAATTATAGTGTTTGCTATAAGTAAGTTTTCACGTTGTTATTTACATTTTCTTGTTTTGGTTGCAATTTAATTTACAGGGACATAATATATGTTATTAATAATACGTAAAAGCAACTAAACAACTAAAAATAGTATTTTAATTATTTTTAATATTTGTTGATTTTTTTACCTCAAATATAGAACCTTAAAGTGTCCTTATTTGCAACATTTTTTCAACAACACTCTTTCCCCCCGGCTACCGAACTCCCCTATATCTATTCAAAACGAATCCTAACAGCTTAAAAAACTGGGATAGATTGAGACCATGAATTAATACACAATCATTTTTCACTGCTATGTTTTCCATTAAAGGTAGAATTTCGTATGACCAAAGTACCAGTCGCAAACGTCGCAATTTCGCTTTGTTTACAAATCACCGAATTCAATTAGTATAGAAATATATACATTGTAAATACATAGATCTAGTTTTGGCTTCTACGATGTTGAAAAACGATTTCAGTTTCGTAAATATTTTTGTAATTTTGTTTTTGATTTAGGTTCAACGCGCGCGAGAGACAAACAAGCGTAGTGAAAGGATAAAAACAGGAATCCAATTTGTTCGAACGGAATTGACAAAGCAGATAATGAAAACGGTAAAGATGACACTGGAATATAACGTGAATATAATGCGGAATCATGATTAGATTCTCGGTTAAAATGTAATTGGAACAGTTTTAAATTAGGGACAAAGTCGTGATTTTAGCAAAATAATGAAAATTACGTTCTTGAAATATTTTATTAGAATTAAAAATCTTGTAAAAAGATCGGATATCTTAATTATAATTACTGGATGATGTTTCGTGATTATTTTTTTTTAAATTAGTCGAAGTTTTTTTGAAAGTTATTAAAAAAGAAATTTCTATTCGAATACCGCCAGCTGCGTCGTATATTTAAACAGAAAACAAATTGTATCCTTTTCGCCAATTTATTTGGTCTCCATGGTGTCATCAAACGGAAGTAGAAAGATTGCGACTAATGGCGTTCGTAGCAACGTATAAGCTAATATTAGAAGTATAAAATAATTACACAGTATTTAAATAATTACGTTTACAAATGTATTATGTAATTATTACATAAAATAATTACATAATACATTTCTTTAGCAATTCAATAGGTTTTATTTGTGAAAGTTGCAGAAAACGATATGATAACTTAAATAGTTTATGTTTTTATTATTAACATGAGGCATCTTGTTAAATATCGCTATATGCTGGTGATTAATAAACAATAGATGTTGTTTTATTATAATTATAATTGTACAAACAATAAATCATTGTAAAACGCATCGGTTTTATTATATTTCTTGTATTCACTAATTACGAGTTGTTACAATTTAAAAAATTGAATCAAATGCTAAAGAAAGTTGGAATTTTCATTTTAAGAAAATAAAAATATATATGCATACAACAGGCTTATATCTTTGTATATATAATTTCTTATTTTATGCATAATTTTCTACTATATTAGTAGAAAAGCTTATTCAAATAATAACACGATTTCAATTTATACGATTAATTGAGTAACGCGGATATTGCAAATTCTGAGAATATCAATTTTTATTTGCTTTTGTTTATTCGAGACTTCAAGAAAACTTTCGATACAACGCACACCATGGCCTATATATACCAAAGGCTTTCACAATCATATCACCATTATAATCACTCGTGCTTTAAATTACTTTTTGCCATGTTTTTTTTGTTGAAACAATTGATAACAGTTTGTAACTTAGATCTCCGTCATTAGACTTGCAGTGCTATAGCTTCGTAGGACCTTTTTTGTGCTTTTTTGCAGTATGTAATGATTTTTGTATGTATGTACATTTTATATATTTCTCATGCGATTGAAGTTGAGAATTACTCAACTTCAATCACATGAAGTTGAGTAATTCTTTTAATCACATAAAAAATCACATACTGAGTATGTGATTTTTTTGGCATAATAATAGTCAATTGGTATTTTATGATTAATGAAATAGATTTTATATCTATCAAATAAATTAAATGTATCTATCAAATAGAGAGTTTAACTGTTAAATAAATTAGTTTTTTAACAAATGATTTGATCTTCCTTAATTTAATGAATATTATCGTTATCCCACATCTTGACTGCTTGAAGATTTAAGTACAAAAATTAAACCTAAATTCTAAATGATTTTTTTCTAAAACTATTCTACACGTAAGATATTAATTATATAAAATAAATACAAAAACAAAGAATTTACAGACTTTGACGAAATTAAAATGCGTTTAAAAATAAAATGATATAGAAATAAATATCATGGCAACAGCTAATCTGTTTTAATAGACTATTTATTAGTATCTAAGAACTGTTTCAAGTAGTGAACCGTACAAAAGAAGTCTCAGTGGAAAATCGCATTGTTTTTACTATTACAAACACCCACACATTTAGCAGTTACTACATCAGGATTATTGCGAAGATTTTGCAGTAAAATCATCGAAGCGTTATCACGACTAAAATTTGGCAAGCTCATTCACTGTAACTCTTACATTGCTTGATGACATTATAGAATATATTTTACTATATTATATTATTTTAAACTTTATCTTAGAGAAAAGTTGGTTTTTCATGTATTTCATATCAATTGTAAACAGGCTCTTAACATTGAAACAAATAATATACATTTCATGTTGCCTCTTTTGCAGAATTGGTTAATTAATGCCAAACCTAAACAATTTTTGCTTTTCTGATGTTTATTTGTAATAAAAAGTCCTTACTTTTAATACAAAAATCACCACTAAATCCAAGAAAAAAATAACAATGTTTAATAGTATCATTTCTTCGAACTGTCTATTTATTTAGTCTATTTAATGATTTGGCATAACTAGAGTTTATATCATTGAGTAACACTTGTAATTTTATCAGAATGAATGTACGCAATCACAAATGACTGCTTGTTTCCTAACAAATTCACTTCGATCAGACATAAATCAAACAACGACGTGTTTCCTTCAGTCTGTGTAGACTAGAATCATGACGGATTGTGGATGCTTAATCATTTGATGATTTAGACTCAGTATTTATTGATCAGAATTGGCTTTGAAAACTGAATAGACTCTAATTGCAGAATTCCTTATCTGCTAATGAACACATTTGTATTGTTTATACATAGATTTGTTTTTCAAGACAATACTATTGTAATGTCATGGCTCAGTTTCAATTCTTTTAAGGTGAAGTTAGACGCTTGTTTTGTGTAGTATTACTTCATTAAGTTAATTAAATAGGTCTATAGAAGGGCGTATATTAATTAACAATATAATGAATACAAGTAGTTTCTCGATATAATGTTTGATTTATTTCAAGCTGATTATAACCGATTCTACTTATTTAAACTATTCTTTAAACTGTTATTAAAAATGTTATTACTGTTATTAAAGTTTTTTTGTTATTCTGCCTATAGTAAAGAAAGGCTTAACTTTTTAGCGTATGATCAGATTCACAAGATGCTTTTTTTCTTCATTATGAACCTAACTTAAAAAATATATTTTATGGCCTTTTTGTTTTTATCAGTTTGGTCATTGAGAAAAGGTTAGAGTGATTAAAAACAAAATATCTTCACGCTTCATTGACTTTACTACACTCTTCACACTTGAGTAATGCGTTTGATGAATCCACTGATACGTGACGATAATGCTAAATGATTTTCATTATATTTATTTTACTTTTTATATAACAGTTCTTTTTTTGAAAAGAAAAAATATTTGATAAATATTAGGCTAACATTTAAGTAAGCTTTTTAAATGTGAATATATATGTTGATTTCATTTGCAGTACAAATAAAAGACAGTAATTTAATGTTAAATTTATTGTTTAAATATGAGCAAGAACAATGAATTCTCAAGGAACATATTTCTACATTATTTGCTAGTAAATATCAAATTTATTTATAAAATATAAATTATTGTTGCTATAATTCAAAAACAACTGTAAATACTGCAGAAATTAATTATTTATACTATTTAAGAGCATACTGTGGTGTATGTATGTATGCTGGTGGGGGGAGGGGAGGGATGCATAGATACTAAAGTTTTTATTTTCAAAATATGATTAATGTTTTTTTAACAAAAGCTTATAGAAATCTGTATACTGCTTAAACTGTTTGACAAATTATCAAAGCTATGATTGATAAACCTACTATCTTGTCAACTAACTGCCTAGGATCATAGATCATCAGAATTACCTCACAAAGTATTGTGATGAATCGAGTAAAAGGTTACTAGCAATTCGTTTTCTTTTCGATAATTTCCTTTATACTTGACCGACTAGCTCGATCATTAATGTTGCGGTAAACGGTCGGATGCAATGTCGCGCAACATTGCGCCGATTTTATGATCAAAGACAATGTATTAGAGCTGATTGTAAAGCAAGATAACAATAATAAGAAAATGATAATAAAAAGTAAGAGAATGAAGCGATATAAGACTGTTTCGAATAAATATCGAGAATATTTTAGAACTTAAAATTACTAATTAGACAGAAGTTAGAATAAAAGTTAAATCTATTCAAAATTGTATTATTTTGTTTTGAATTAAGATCACTATTAACATAAATCATAAAATGTATTAATTATAACTGCAGTGAAGTTTAAATTTGGCTTATCATTTTTAATTTCTCTTTTAAAACTAATTTTGACACAATATAAATTTTAAGCAGACATAAAACTGAAAATAATTCATAATTCTGTACTGAAATGCCCTTAAGCAACACGAAGCAAACAAGCTGATATGATTATTAAGATTAACTTGTTTGGTTGCTTTCAAACTGCAAAAAAATGCTGTAAATCTAACCTAATATGATGTCAAAGATTTTATATTAGTATTTTGAAGTTGTTTGTTCCAGTTTTAATGAATAAAAGAATACCGATATAGATTTAAAGTGGCTTGTTGGTGTAAAAAGGGCACTCTTTAAAGATCGCATCGAGACGAAAATTGAAGAATAAAATCATCAGCCAACAGTAACTACAGTTACACTGTAACAATACTGCAGACGTTGTCATTCGATTTCTCTGCAAATATCGCCAACACTCTGTTTGCGGAGCTGCTAATTTCTGCTGGCTATAAACTTATTTAATGAAAAACGACTGATAAATTCATAGAATATTAAGCATGTTGTTTATAAGTTTTATAAAATGATCCTGCTGTAGATAGTTTAAACATATTTTAATAAATGTTAAGCTCTATTTAAGTAATATTAATATTAGAAGTAAGTCCAAGCGGTTTAAAATTTTGCAGCTTTTTACAATTTCGCATTTGAACTTATAATTAGATCTAGAATTTTCAAATTTAATTAAAAAATTTGTGAACAAGAATTCTTACTCCTATTAATTTTAAACTATCGTATTTGAATTTGCGATACTATCAAAAAGATACAGTTAGAATGATTTGATTTAATAAGCTGCAATGATAATCGTTAAACTGTCTCGAAAGTAGTTTCAATAACTCATCTACAGTATATTTTGCATCTTGATGACAATATAAGCAATTTGAACGGTATCAAAACTTATAGATGAACACTAGATAAGAGGTAAGTTATTTATTTTATTTAAAAACTTGAAGTATGTATATCGTAGTTAAACCGTAAGTATAAACGACTTTGCTTTCATATTATGTTGTGCGTAGGGTTAGGTTTAGGGTGAGGTTTTTGGTAGGGTTAAAGTTAGGGTTAGGAGTTATAAGAATCGTTCGTTATAATAATAGTTTTTTTGCAAACAATCCGTTGACAAACCGTCCTTTGACGAACCGTCCTTTGACGAATCGTCCTTTGACGAATCGTCCTAGAACCGTCTGAATGGGTTCTGAATGCTGCGGTATGCTCCTATCATACTGTGTTCATTTAGTGATCTGAATTTTCAACATTTCAACATTATGTTATTTGAAAAGTCTTATTGTTCAAAGTAATCACACAAATTTAAACTACACTCACAATTGGACTACACTCACACACAAATTTAAACCAAACTCTGATTTACAAAGTGCGAATCATTGTTCTAATCAGTATCTTTTAACGAATGACTTCAAACACTACGACTCTTGCACCGAAATTCTGGCAAACTAATTCTGCTTGGAATAGCTAAGATGCTAGTCGAAGCGCAAAACAATAAAACTGACAAGTTAGCATATGTGACATGCATGGACAGACAGAGGGATATCTAGCAGGATAAGGAGACATAAAGGACAACAAACTGTGTATTAGTAGTTTTATGTTCTTGAATTTCTTGCATGAGTGTATACAATCTGTCATCAAGTCTGTTATTAGGACTCGTATAAACAGATTTTATGCTTTATTTATCAACTATTTAATATAAGTTACATAACAGTGCAATAGTGTATACTCAATGATTATTTATATTATAGTAGATAGTCAATAGTTTAGATAGTATTTAGTATAAATATTTAGTAAAAATATTTAACTTAAACTGACCTTAACTTAAGTTAACTATTATATTGGTTAAGAAAGTCGTAATCGACTTGTAAACAACCAGTGTAACATTTGTTTCGGCGAAAAAACCGCATATGCTATAGACATTTACATACATTTCTGAATTCTAAATTATGAAATGAATTCAGAAAAAAAGTCAAAAATGTAAATCCAGATGTTAAAATGTAGAAGTTAAATAACCAGTTAAAATATTCGTTTTTTACTTTTAAAATAATGTTGTGGTTTATTTTAAATAAATATCTCAGACTATATCACAATAATGTAATGGATTATGTAATAATGTACTTGAACCGAAAATACGAAATATAGCAATACAAGTTAAAAATACCATATTTCATATAAAAATGATGACAAAATACTTTAGTATTGAAAATAGTATTGATATTTTCACACGATAACAGATTTAACGAAGTTCGTACTGTAATTAAAATATTTAAAGACTTAGTAAAAATAACTTTATCAGCGAAACTTTTAAGACGTCTTTATATTAATATGTTTTCTTTATAAAATACAGAAATTATATAAATTCACTTCTAGGAAAGGACCTTTTCAATTCTCAGACAGACTCAGCTGTAATTATAAATCTTCAGACTGAGCTTTTAAAATGACATCATTGGTTTAGAATAATTATGCTTCCAGAATAAATTGAAAAAAATTGGAAAACGGCTATGCTTTATATACAGGATAAATGTAAAAGTTCTGTTTTTTAATAAATAGTTTAACTGTAAAACTAACAGTGATACTATTGTCACTATGAAATGCTGAGAATTCATCCGTTAAATTTTATAATCAATTTTTATAAGATACAGTATTTGTTATTGAATTTTAGGTTAAAATATGAACCGAAAAGCCAGTTAACAATCCAAAAACGTTAAAAATTCATATTTTTATTACAAATAATCATCATCAAATAAAATGTACCATTTACTATGTAAGAAAACAAAACGTAACTACATTAAGAGTAATTTAAGACAATATAGCAACTATATTACAAAAACAATATCACAATAACAAGGTAACGAATAAATAATTAAGCGAGTTCCTTGACTCTGTCAAGATTTCCTGCATTTTTTTATCATAAAAATCAAAGCATCGTTAAATAAAAAAGAATCCCGTATTGCGCAGTCGCTCTATTTTGCCAATTCTTGATAAAACGACAACGTAATTGGTGTTTTCGGTTTTATATTACTCCCTGCTGGAAATTTAGTTTTTAGTAATTTTCTTTAAGTAATCCGAGCTTCAAATTTTCATAACTAAAGGCAAATTTGTTCAGGTGTAGGGGCTTTCTAAAAGCTTAGTTGGTAAAAAGAATAATTCCGAGAATAACGAAACGAAATGAAAACACGTTTCGTGCATAAATGTAATGGTATTCCGTAGCGAAAAAAATGATATAAAGTACAAGTGTAATAATACTATGATATTCCAGGATGAAAATTGTCGATTCAGTCTTATTGTAGGGAATATTTATGTTTCTATTAATTTGGGAATTATTTCGTATTCTTACAAGGATTTGCTTCTTAGAAATACGAAAGAGGAAGTGAGGTACATGTAGTTTGTTTCATACAACTCAATATTAAATCTTAAATGATGTTATAATCATGATTTAATAATTCAATCTAAATCTAAAATTAGTTTTACTTATTGACGTTTCTTGAAATCGACTTTATATGAAACAAATCAATAAAAAACAATTAGTAAATATTTCATCAGGTTTTGTAAAATATCACAAATTGATTTTGCGATATTGTAATCTAACCATATACATTTAGGACTAACGACTTTTTAACTGTTAAAGATCCTAAGCGTTAATCGTAAAAGTTTAGAAATTATAGTCAATATACAAAACGCTTGATTAACTGATTGTAATTTAGATATTGCAATAATAATGTCTCCATTCAAATAACAACTAGATGAATCTGTGACAGTGTGCTATAGTAAAAAGCCGAAATATATATGAAACTTTTAATTCACTTTGATAAAAAATAATATTTCTCAAAAACTGATCTGCAAGTTCATTTTATTCGATTTTAGTTTTGTATTTTTGGAAATCTAGGGATTTGACTGACTTGCTCCTAATTGCAAGTCAAACCTTAATCAGTCATTGTTTTTCAATTACTTTCGCGTAGAGATTATTTTCTTTCTAATGTACAGACAATAAACTATTTCATCAAAGAAATCAAATTGTAAATTGACGCGATCGCTCAAAAATTGACAGATAAACTTTCAAATCGGATTAACTGAAAATTTCTGACAAAAAACACCGAGCGAATTATTTAAAATCTGCACCAATTCACTCTGTCCATACAATCGATTTATAATTTACTGTCTCTTCAATAATTGACTACGTCTTCAATGACGTAAGTTGATTTGACGTGATTCTTTGATCTGACTGTTACGTCAAAGAGACGTGATCTATAATTAACAACGTAGACAATAAAAACGAGAAGTACAGAGAAATGATAAACTAACGCTAATTGCAAACTCGAGTATTTTTCCTGAGAGGCATTTTTATTGTATTTTCTTTCATACGGACGTTCTGCACAGTATGTGATGTTTTAGCAATAGCTCGAGTTAATAAATTAATTTAATTAAAAACATTTCATTATTTCATACTTTTTTAAGATAGTGTTTTTGTGTAATTGGTCTTTCGTTTATTTATTTGAAGTTTAAGCTTAAATTTTTTTGAAAATTTAACTGATTAGTTATCAGTTATTTAATAATATTGTAAATGAACTTAGGTTAATCTTAATTACTTTTTTCTTAACTACTATTTTTTTACTTTTTTCTTGATTATTTAGTGTCTATTTTGTTTATATTTATGTTGTTTACAGCTTTGATGAGAATAAACTTTTATGTAATTGATGTGGTTCAGATATAAGTAAAATGTAATTTAATTTTTAAGATTTTTCATTAATTTTGACTGGAGGCGGAACGAAAGAACAATATCCAAATAGTGCATTTAGTAAAATATAAAAATTGTATATAAGTTATAATTTAATTAATTTCATCTAAACACACCTATATAAGCATTATACTAGATTTATTTAAGATTTCTGCACAACTTATAAAATAAAATAATCAATTTTACGTCGATAAATGAACTAAGTTTTTGGCAGCATATCTTTAAAATAAATTGAAAAGAAAAATAAAGTTATCTTGCATTCTGCTATATTTCATTTCAGTACTGATAGCTCAAAAAATATTTGATTTTTGTGTTAAATCCTGTCTGACAGATAAAAAGACAATCACTGAAATAGATTTTCTGTTTTCAATCTTCATTCTGTCATCGAAAATCAAATGTATTTAGAGATTGCTTCGTTGATGTTGATGTCTGTCTGTTTCTAATAACTTTGACGACTGGCCGACGGTTACGACAGTCTACAATAGACTGTCATGTATTGAATGTTTGTTATCTCAAAGTGTTTGTAATATTTTAATAAAATATTATTTAGTGTAATATTTTACTATAGTGTTATTTTAGTCGTTTTGAAGACAACTATTATTTGAGCCTAGAATTCATATAAAACTATAGAATCTAGCTATTTAGTCAATAGTTGTGATTATATCGAGCGATCCGCTTTATAATTATGATCCAATTTCGCTATATCGAGCTTTGACTGGATCGCTATAACGAGCAATCCATTTAAAAGTTTAGATTATAGATCGAGAGCGATATCAATATCTAGAATTCTATATCGAGTAAATATTCAGTAAATATCCTACTATATTATCTACTATACATCCTATACATTGACTAATCCAGTCAATACCTACGATTTATTCTAGTCCATAGTTGCGATCCTATATCGAGCTATCCTGACTCTATGGAGAGTGAATTCGATGTGAAGTGAGAAAAGGGTGTGAAGTGAGAAGATAATGCCATGCTGCATCACGATGTCACTTACTCAAGGGAAATAACAAACAGTAACTCTAGACTCTTTGCATACTCGGATCATGACATTGTATACTTGGGAGACAGAGAATTTCAAAATCCAATAATTTTACTCTAGAAAGAAAAAAGCTAGTGTAACTCTGTGAAAGATAGATAAACAGTAAGTTTGATCGAAAAACAAAGACTATAAATCAATGATATCATTGGTAACCACTGATCAATTAAACTTTAAAAATTACAATCTCTTGTATATCCATCGACCGATATAAGATACATCGATTTTCATCAAAGTATTATATTTACTTGATCGATTTGACTGAGATTCAGTTTGTAAAATAGATTCTATGAACCGGCGAAGTCAGTTTCATTATCGATCATGATCTGTCTGGCTAACGATTGACGTGGGATATGAGGACTGCCAACTTTGCTCCATTCTTCATCGAATGTAATTCTCTTGATTTATTTCGTTTTCTTTGTTGTAAAGACAAAAAGGTCGGATTATTCGAGGACTGAATTTTTTTTCTTAACTAATCATTCAAATTTAAGTTTTTAATGCACTAGTAGATTGATATAATATCTGGCAATGGAAAATGTATGGAGTAAAATAAATTAGGCTACTATATTATATGAGTGCAATTTATAGACAATTTGTGCATTATGCTCATTACAATGCATAAATTACAGAGATATTTTAACGTATACGTGTACATACATTTTGGCCTATAATTTAAGCATACGAATAAGCATATTTCACACATACAGAAGCAAATGCACCCGTACATCTAGACATACACCACAAATGATTCATTGTAAGTATTTTGCGATGGGTATTGAAAGTCGTGCCGTGAAGAGATTGCGAAAAGAAATTGAAAAGATTTGTCTTCAAAAAGAATCAAGCAAAGAATACAAAATAGAGACGACGACCCTTTTTTGTCTGGCGTCATCAGTGATTTAGTCGTTGATCATAAAATCATACAATCGATGATTGAAATTGAATTGAAGATGCTCGGTTATATTAATATTAGAAAATTTGAACAGAAATTCTTCATTTACAATGCTTATATGGTATTGCGAAGTTCTGTCTTTAAGTTTTAAAAGTGAGATTTTTTTATTTATAATTACAAAACAAAACCTATAACCCAAACCCTACGCATAATAAATATTTCTATTTCAGTATTATCACTTGTGATGTTTCACTTAAGTTAAAAAATATATATATTTTATAATTGCATATTTTGCTTTATTTTGGATTTTATAGTCTGCGACTGTGAGCTCACTGCAGTAATGCCAAATATAATAACTAATCCTTCCTCGGTATCTATCTCTAAAACAATAGGTCATGCTTACTATTAATCCGGACTTGATTTGCAATCCCAGACCCGAAATTACTAACATGACGTCATTGTTGTTGCAAATTACGCATCGAAGCCGTGCAGAAAAACAGTTTAGAAGATCCGCATTATCGATTCTGTCATTGACCTGTATCTGACATTCTGCGCATTTTCTATATCGATTTATAGCATATTTTTCTCTACAAAAATGGAAAAATGTTATCACTTAAAGTGGTGCTCAGATGCATATCTAACTTCGCAAAATTGTGAACTTTTAAAAGTTTCAGTTCTTAAAATCAGTTTCTCAATTTTGTTATTTAAAAACTTGCATTTAAAGTTAGTAGTTTGTTATTTTGTTAGCTAAAAAACTTGTAATGATAATTATAGTGCAATATTGATGAATGATAATTAGTACAATTTCTTAAACTTTAAAAACAATTTTAACGCCCAGAAAAAGTTATGATAGTAACAAGAAAGGAAACACCACCCATCAAATGTTTTGAAAATAAAAATAAATGCCACAAGCCTCTGTCACTGATGATGTTTAAGGAAACAATTAGTCACTCAGTCACTAATCATTTGTTCCTGGCTCATGACAGGAAACTGAAAGTTGCACCGACAGGTTAATGACAGATAACTTTCTGAGACAGACTAATAATTAGTCTGTCATTAAGTGTACACTGTTTATACTGTGTAATAATCCTTATTTGTGCAGTATGCAAATATCTGAATGTCTAGATTCTGTGTATTTTTCAAATCATAAATAAATTAGTGCAATTAAAACAGTGTGTACTTTAAATGATTCACAGAAAATTGGACTATTATATTACAAGTGAGTGATAGCGTTATAAAATAAAGCTTTTTGATTGAACCTAGGAATTTATTAGTAATTTTCGCAAACACTGATATATTATAAACCAGAGACGTCACTAGGGGGGTGCGGGGGGGCGGGCCGCCCCGGGTGACACCATCACAGAGGGGTGACACCAAAATGAAAAAAGTAAAATTTGACAGAGCAGACGGAGCTCGGTCTAGTCGGGTTTCATAAACGTTCATAATTAAATTGGACCAAAATGTCCTGCCCACAAAAAAATGACACATAAAAATAAATAAGAATTGTTACAGAGAAATAAGAATGGGCTCATTAATTTACGCTTAAAACGAAGCAAGAAGCAAAAAAAAAAAAAGGTCATCACTTTGTTTTCGGAGGAAAATTTCGGTCCAAAATATTTTGTCGCAAGGGTTGGTGACACCAATCCTTGCGACGCCACTGTTATAACTAAAAGCGTAAATCAAAGTAATTATTAATTATCATCAATAATTAGTCAATAAATTGCAGTGAATGGTAAATCTATACTCGTGTCAATAATAAAAATGATTTCTTCTAACTTGAAAGCTTATAGACTCTTATTATACATCAATATAGTACTTAGATAATTGCAATTAAGAGATTTTGAAACGGACTCATTTCCGTGTTCAAAATACAAAACGAAATACAAAAACGTATCAATAAAGTGAAGAATCATAAAAGAAAGCTTATGCGTAACCTTTCAGATTAATAATAATAATATTAATAATAACGCATTAATGTACCTGTCGCAAAATCCGACATTACAGAGAGGCATAGCTTTTAATCAGTCACACCCTTAGTAAAAATAAATTAATTCAATGAATATTTTAGTTAAATAAAATCCTATCCGTACTGAAAGTCATAATTCTAACTCTAAAATGATAGCAATTGAGCGTATGATTGAAATTCATATTAATAGTGTTGATTTAGATTGATATACTGGTTTGTAGGGGCGGGACTTGTTGGAAGCAATGCCTCGCTACTATTTTATAGATCCTCTTATCTTAAAGTTCAACGCTTCTTATTATAATTATATAACATAATTACTAAAAGATATCATGTTAGTATTTTAATTTCCTATTAATTACTTTAAAGATAAAAAGATTTTTGAATTTAATCGAAGAATCATTTTTAAAAACTGCTTCAAATAACAGGTTATCGAGTTTGCTGATTTTATTAATAATTATTACTGGATACAATTGCAGGTGTCTTCTTGTTATTAATAGCAGATATCTTGAAATGTCGTAAAACAAGTATCACATATCATTATTAATTAGTTTTGGAAAACTACTCCTGTTTTTGTCAGCAGTTTTCATCTGTAAATCAGTTTTGATTATAAAATTTAAGAAATTTGCTATTTAACGGTAAAGATATATTTGATACGGCATCGATGGAATTATTAGACTAATCAATCAATTAACAGATTAATAGTTATTCATTAGATTAGTGATCTTTCAAAACGTTAATCACATTGTAGTTAATTGCATATTAGCAGAGAATTATTATATAAAATAATATATGGTGACTTTTAGTTGACAATTATTTTCGTTGACTTTTAATGCAAAAACTGATTGTTTTATTACAACAATATTGCAGATATATTGTCAACAATTTTACTTTCATAATAATGTTTTATATCATACATTTTATGTTTGTAAAATCATTGTAACTATTTGTTGATATTATCCTGTTCGTGTTGTTGTTGCAGCAATTGTTGTTATTATTGTGAGTTCAGTTTTGATATACTCATACTCTCGGTTTGCAAAACAACACTATGTCTTGAAATATATTGAATTTATGAAAAATGTTTTGCTCCTTATTTAAGTAAAAATTTATATTATTATATAAGTATATAAGTATAATATCTTTCACAATAAATGGGTGTTTTTAAATATTTATTGTGAATACATTAGCTTATAAAGATGTAAAACTATACATATTGAGATAATGTGACGTTATCATTCCACAATATTTAGTATAATCAGCGATATAATAGACTATATATCTTTATTTCATCAATAAATTGATAGATATCAAACAATAACATTATGAAAGCTTATCATTACAATACTACGCTTGTATTAAACTGATCTGATTAGAATGAAGATAACCAAATACGCTAATCTATATAGAAATGATAAGACTAATAATTTCTATCACACTTTTTATTTCACTAAACAGTAATTAATAAAAAGAATACATTCTACATTCGGCGTATATAATATAAATCGTATTTTTGATGGTTTCATCAAATTCAACTTATAGTTCAACAGTAAATAACACAGAAAGAAAATCGTGGAAGTTTTAAAAATAAAAATAATTGAATAATAATCCGAAAATAATCTAAAATTAATACTTGAAAATAAAAACAAAGTTTTACAGTATATCAATCTATGTCTTTTATTTAAATAAATCAACGTGATAATAACTTGATGAAATTTGATATAAATCAAACGCAAGTATAATATCTTTTAACACACTAAGTTATCTATAATCAATAATCTTGTCATGTTGTAAATAAGAAATTTCTAACAATCTGAAGATCTATATTCTGCGCGTGATAAAATACTGATTATTGTATTTTACTTTAAACGAATAGTCACGTTTAGAATCTATAATTCAAAGAATTGTAACAAAGAAAAAAGGCCATTTTTAAAAAATTGACTTTTTGAGATAAAGAAATGATCGAATTTTTCAGATAAATTCAAATTAGAAGTCGAACGATTTTTTTATAGAAAAATCTATACGAGTGGTAACCTTGAATTTAACACTGTGTTTTGTTATTGTAATTTTGAATATTTCTCTGCAATTTTTTTATAAATAATACGTCTTAGTATTATAATATAGTATTTTGTATTCATGTTTACAAATTCAAGAAACTTGTATTAGTGTAACGAAACAAAAATTAATAAAAGATATAATTACTCAAATTCTTGATTGACAATTAATATTTTCTGTTGGGTATTTTTCATATTTCTTTAACTATTTGCAATATTTAATATTTATTAGCATCTCTTATCAGCTTCATCTAACTCAAATAGTTCATGCATTTGATTTAATCTTATATACAGTATAATCAAATAATTTTATCTAATTAAATGATTTCTAATTCAAATAATTTAATTAAAAAACTTGTAAAAAAACTGCATTTTTCAACCTTTTGCACTCTCAATTACCATTTCACTCTCCGCATCCTTTATTTATTTTCTGTGAAAATAACAATCTTAACTGAAACATCGTTTCTCGACTGCTACACACACGCGTAATCGACACCAATACTTCCAAAGGTGCACACTATCAATACCCAAGTGGTAAATCAGAAAAACTTCGCTTCATTCACATCACCTCTCGCTTTGTGAGTTCTATTTTACGATGCATGAAACTATCGCTAACATTCATCTATGCCACTGTCCCACTGTGTTCACTCACAGTCTACAACACCACTTCTAAATCACTCCAATTCCTTTGTCGCTTTTTAACTCAACGAATAATACAGCGCGAATGTGACGCTTTAGAAAAGCACGTACAGTGTACGAAGAGATCAAATAAAGAAGATAGATGCGAAACAGATCCTAAATTGATTCTAAATGAGAAAATAATGAAAAACTCGAATACAGGGTGACAACTAATATTGATATTACGTGATAGGAATATCACGTTTCCTGGCAATTATAGCTGTCTTTAATTTGTGTCCTTTGTTTTTATCCAGATTGATTGCTTGTGTGAATTTAAAAATATCAAATCGTAATAATTTAAAGTATTTATTCGAGAAATTTGATTGGGTAATCTCAATGATGCTGATTTATATCAAGTGATATATTTTGTATAAGGTAAGGTAAGATGCTAGATATTAAATTTCGTCGCATTTTTTCATTGATCGATGACTATTTTAATTATCAAGCGAATAATCAACACTTTTTGACTGAAATTATTGGCGACAGCATTGATTGGTAATTTATGCATCTATGTTAGTAACTTTAAGAAAAACAAAACGAGAATAATTATTCTCGTTATTCACTTTTTATAATGTGATTATGCGATTGAAATATTCGATTTATTGACAAAAAATATAATCAACAAATCAATTTCTTGCTTCCTAAAGAAGATATAGAAAGTTTGGACTTGAAGTCAAAGGTTCAAAGTTCGACTCATAGAAGTTGCAATTGTAAAATTGTTAACTTATGAAAAATGCCTCATTCTGTAACTATAGATTATTCACGTTTAGCAAATAATCTATTGTTATTATGAATTTAGGAAAAATCAAATCTGAATTTGAGTTTGAGTTATGTTATTCTATCGGGTCAATATTTTACAGTTAGTTCAATCTTTTAATTGTAGTTATTGAAAAGAATCTAATAAAAATCCCAAACAGATTCAAAATTCCGTTGCTAAATTAATTCGTACGTCAGATATACAGCGATATTCTTAGCGCAATTCAATACAATTGATATTTGCTTTTTGCATTTTGTTTTTACAATTGATATTTTGCTGAGATTTTTGGTCTTAAATGACGTCATAGACAAGTGACTCACTGCTTCTGCTGTTTATCATGAACTGTGACGTCTTATAAACGACTTGGACAGTCAGTCGCGCAATATAAGTCAGGTTATTCTCTGTACATCTAAGAAGACATTAATTGTAACATTTCGTCAAAATCTACACTGTATTCTACAGCCTTAAAATCTGTCTGTAATCACAGGGCAACACACTGTCCACGAATCTTTATTGATTATTCAATCAAACCATTTCTGTTGTAGTTGTAGAATTTTTGACAAAAAATTAACAGTCCGAATTTCGACACAAAATGGTTGCACACATTAGTAACGACAATATGGGTACAGAAGCTATGAAATGATGTTAGGGTTACGGTTACGCTTTGGGTTGCGGTTACATTAGGTTAGGGTTACATTAGGGTTAGGGTTAGGGTTAGGGTTATTTTAGGGTTACTAACCTTAAACCTTAACCTAAGGTTATCCCTAGGATTATGATCAGTAATTCTAACCCAAACTTAACTCTAGGGTTAGATTAAGGTTAGGTTTAGTGTCCCTAACCGTAGGGTTAGGGTTAGAATCATGGTTAGAGCTAGGGCTAGGCTATGGTTTATTACTGTAGCATGATTAACCATAGCCTAGCCCCAACGCTAACCTTAACGCTAACCCTAACGCTAACCGTAACATTAACTATAACGTTCACCCTAACGCTAACCCTACCGCTAACCCTAACGCTAACCCTAACTCTAACCTTGACACTAACCCAAACACTAACCCTAACGCTAACCCTAACGCTAACCCAAACACTAACTCTAACGCTAACCATAACGCTAACCAAAACGCTAACCCTACCCCTAACGCTAGCCCCAACCTTAATCATAACGCTAACCCTAACGCTAACCCTAACGCTAACCATAACGCTAACCCAAACGCTAACCCTAACGCTAACCTTACGTAGGGTTAGGATTAGAGTTATTAACCCTACCATTAACTCTAAAATTAACCCTAAATTTAAACCTAGACTCTAACCATAATCCTATTTCTAACCCTAACCTTAAGTAACCCTAATCTAGTCCTATTGTAATCCTAACCCTAGCCCTTACCGAAACTCTAACGCTAACTGTAGCCAATGACATTTCTAACTATAGTTCAATGCAGTAATCCGAACGTTAAACTTTAATTTAAGCTTTAATCTAACCTTCATATGTTCATTAACTCCTCGGACCCACATACTGCAACTGTATCGAGTCTCCCTAATTTATCGATAATTCTTTTCTCCTTAAAATCTTGTTACATTATTACTTGGATATCAAATAATTGCTATTCTAAAAAAAATTAAATTAGATGTTTATTCATAAAAATACGGTTAACTTTTAACAAGATACCAAATGATGTAGATTTTTATCAACTTCATTTGAATGATCAAACAATTTGTCAAATATCTAGCACCGTTTGATGCAGTCTAAAACGTAAACTTTAATTAATTTTATTCTTATATTATTCAGTATTTTTTTTCTTCAAGAATAACATTTTTCCGAGTTCACTTAAAAATATTCATCCCGTTCAACACCTTATCAACATTCAAAAGAAATGAAGAATCAGCCCACTTGGGAAATCCACATTCTTAATTTCGCAGTACAAACTCACATATCGGTCATTGTTTTCGTATGCCCTCAATGAAAAAGAAAATTTCTACTATTTCTTTCACGTGTAAAACGTGTAAATTGTCATTTATTTTCTCTTTCACGACGGTGCTCTGACTCTATTATACTTACTATGCAGTATATCCCAAATCTCTCATTAACCGAAACAGAATCGATTCAAACTAACCCGAGACTTTTTGTAATCATGAGTTAATGGTGCAGTTGAGATTAGGCGGATAAAGTGAAAGAAAGAATTGAATAATTGTTTTTTTATCTGAGATTTTTGTTTGAAAAATGTTGCGGCAATTACATGCGACCTTTTGGAGTGTGTGGTTTAGTTTTTATTGAATGGTTAAACTCCAATTGATAACCTTTGTATGTATCGGATTATATCTCTCAATAAATACTATCATGGTATAATTATAGAGGTAAATATGTTCATTTTTTGCAAAAAATACTGTTAAACATAACATTTAAGATTACATCTAACTCAGTTTTCAACCTAGTTTGTTTTTTATTTGATAATAATCATAATGTAAGTAACGGTAGATTTTACAATATACAGTCAATTTTATAAATCTTATTCTTTAGTTAGAACAATTGAGCTAAAATGGTTTGTCGATATCTCTCTCCAGACAATATTGTTCTTTCTTTAAACATTAATTATCAACATGATCTAAATTGTACAAAAGCATTAACAGATATACTGCAAGATTATACACAAGTATTAACAGATGTACACTTGTACATTATCTCGTATTGTTTTTATCATCATTATAAAAATAGAAAATGTGTAAATGCATAAACAAGAGATCACGTCTGCATTATCTTTGTCGTAGATAATCAACTATAGTCACGAAATGTTAAAAACTAAAGGTTTTAGCAATAGCTACTTAATTTGATTGAGTTATGACAATGAAAATCAAATTAGTAGAAATTGCAAGATTGCACGCGAGTATTGATTCCTACGCTTCATTATTGTCTACCCTATTCATCAATTATGCTTTGTGATCAGATTCTATACAATAATTCTTCTCTAATCTGTATTTATAATTGGTACTTATTTTTAACGAGCTTTATCCGTTTTCGTTTTTTCTTTTACTTAAAGTCTCGCTCTATTCATATCTTAAGTGTAATTCATACAAAATTACTTACAATATATATTTTCAGTAATCTGAACTAATCTCTCAGTCAACGTGAGTGACAAATTGAGCAGCGAACAAAGAATCTCAGATAGGAAGATGTTAATCTTTAAATATATAGATAAAAGTTTTATTTCGATATTTCAAATAAATACAGGTGTACATTGACTTTAACGTCCTAATACGTTGTATAATAGAATGCTAACCTTGAATATAAGATTTAAAATCTAAATCAAATTTTAATACTTATCAACTATTGTTATAATTTTCTTTTGTAATGAATAACAGAAAAAAATTATATAATATCGACAAGGATATTTTGTTATTTTATTCTTAAACTATAAACGTTAAATTAAACACGTAATTGTTTGTTGTTATAAAAATAGTATAATTTCATAAAAAACAGTATGTAATAATTTGTTTTAATTTCACAAGATCATTTCACAAATTTAATGAAACACTAAATAATTCACCTAATAAAAGACAAAAATTTGAAAACGTTAAAAAAGTCAATTTCAATTAAACATTTTAATCTAATTGTAAAACTATCAAGTTAATTCCCATCAACACTATGTTGTTTTATATGTTGTTTTCTTCAACCTAACATGAAACCCAATGACTGTGTTTTTAAAAAAAAAATTGTTTTATGTTGTAATACTACTTGTATTCTCAACTTCGTTCCGCTAATTAAGAGTCGTACTTTGAACATTTTAGTGAATTGTTACTTTCGAGGAATTAGTTACAAAGTCGTCAATAGCAGTCACGAAAGTTTGAATGTCAACGACTTTGCTTTAATCCGATCAAGAATATTGGATCCAGAGTCGCTTGTTTGAATAACACACGACATATTTGTTGTTTAAATAAAAATCTAACTTTCAAACAATATTTATTTATCTATTTACTGGCTTTTGTATTCAGTTTGGCCGTGATTTCAACCAGTAACAATACGTAGTTGAATATCAAAACAAAACCAATGTTACATTGATAGATATTAGGTTTTCGGTGAGGCCTGATTATCTAAATGCTGCGCTATTTTGTATCTGCACATTTTAAATAAATTCAACAGATAGAAAAAGATACATTAATTGCGATTCAGTAGTCTAATACATGTAAAGCTGTTAATATAGTCGCTAGCTAACTGTGTAAATTTATCGCAAAGAATAAAATATTCAATCGTGCTGAATTTCTGAGATGTTCTATAATAAAACTGCCTCAAAAAGAAGATCTACTGTAATGCCATGCTTCTGTGACTTATCAACTATAGTGGATAATTATGTAGGACACACACAGAGCTTCCTGTGATCAAAAACACATAAGTTCATGTAATGAAGCTACAACTATGCGTAGTAAGACTACTTTCTTACATTGGATTGTAAAAGAAACTGTCTTGCAGATGGACTAGATGACGCAGCAGTTAAATGAAGAAATTTAAAATTTCAGTTTGTTTTTCAGCGAAATTATAAACAGAGTGACAGAATTATTAGAATTGCTTTGTGTTTCTTTTAGTAAGTATCTTATACATAATATGTGTGTTCATAGTAAATTTTGATTGCAGTACCGATTGGCCTAAACAGTGTATAATCCTGATGAAATTAGAATACAAATAAGTAATATAACATTCAAATCCTGTCTTATTTATGCATTTAACTAAATACATGTTTTATCTTATATTATCTGTCTTGTTAAATGACTAACTTATCCACAATAAGTCACACTTTATCTTTTTTGAACTTATCAGTCATTCAATCCTAATTCTAAACCACAACATTCAACTACTGGTATGTTTAATTATAAATTCCGTTCCGAATCGATCTCAAACACAATCTCTGCAAATATTTTAAAACCTCTAAGACCGGATGTGGTTGCTAAAAGCAGCCGCAATCTAAAGCATCCGATTTCAGAGCGAAACTTTTATAAATGATTATCCCGGACCCTATTTCCCGAATTATATTTTCCTAAAGACGATAAATCAAAAAGCTCGGCTCAAACGAATTAGCAACATTTTTAAAATCGAAAACTAAAGTCTATATCAGAAAGAATCTATTTAATAACTGAGAAAATGTGTTGATAAAGAAATTCTATAAGTAATTGGGAATTCTCGAAAGGGAGCTTAGATAAAGGAGGATTTTATTGAGTTGTAAATACAGTATTAAGTCATTGTATAATATATGTAGATCGGTTAATAAGACGATTCCCCGGAGATTATTATTTGACAGTTTTCGAATTTATGAAACTTTTTCATCGGGTTATAATGTTGATAGCAAAAAGGATTAATAAGAAACTGTAACAATGTAACATTTTATTATTATTTTATATTTTAGAATGATGCTAGATTATTAAGTCATGTTTTGTTAAATTGATTTAAACTTAAATTTAAACTTGAATATTGTCTTCGAATAGCTATAAATTAAAGAAAATTACAAGTATATGAGACTCTATTTTAATTTTTGCTACATTAAATTTTGTCAGTTCATCTGTAACTATTGTAATATTAAGTAATTAACTATTAATTTTTGTTTAACTGTCAGTACTACTGTAGTACGAAGTAATTAGCTGTAGAATTTTATTATATAACATTAACTTGAGAAAGCTAAAATATCAAGTTTTTTTGTATTTTAACAAAACTGTGCGACCTTTATCGAATTAATTATTCATAGAATAATACGCGTGGATGCGTCCAAGAATAACGTGAAATTAAATATCACCTTTATTTTGTTAAATAATATTTTTGGTTAGCCCGACTAAATATATAACGCCATTTACTAATCCTCTTACAGAACTTAGTAGAGATTATAAATGAAATAAAATAACTCGTGACATTTCAGACTCACAGAAAAACTAACGAGAAAAACTTAAATATTCTTTTATTCAAAGAACTAGAAATGAGAACTATATCAATAACGAAGGCGTTGTTAATTTTCAAAGTTCAAAAATTAGATAAAGTTAATGTTTCAGCAATAATTGCACTTCATATTATTTTTCGCTGTGTACATTTTTATCTTAAATAATGCAATTGACAAATATGAAATTTGTAACAAATTTGTAAGTGTACAACACAGTAATTACAATAAACGTAATCATAGAAAATTATATCGCTTAAATGTTTCACAATTCATTAATTTATAAGTTCTTCTTTAGCTGCATACTTGTAAGAATACATTTGATTTTTTTCATATTATATCAGTATAAATAATGCAAGTTCTATAATTATTG
>JAQIXG010000252.1:0-37546 GCA_034700105.1 Oconnorella tubifera
TATCAAAACCTTGGGAATGAAGTACCAAGGTAATAAAAAAAAAAAAAAAAAAAAAAAAAAATAATAATAATAATAATAATAATGATATTAATAATATTTATATACTAGGCTTAATTTGAAATGTTTAACAGTTTTTCGATTTTGGTAGGTTTTTTTAATTTTGTGATTGATTTGAATAATCGACTGTGTCTCAAAGTAATTGCTGATAACAGGAATTTTTTTAAAGCCATTGCCCTCAATAGTTGGTTAGATTATTCTTAATTAAACTCAAAGATGAGTAAAATTGTGTAGGCCTATTTGAAAAAACTAGGCCTATATTAAATGTAAAAAGCATAACAATTAAAACTTTTTAACGTTCTGTAATTTTTGATTTATTTCATTACGATATTTCAATAGAACCAGATATTTTCATTTTGGTATTTTATTGATACTTTATTATGTTTTATATTTGGATTGAATGATTGTGCGAGAATTAATTGCTTCTTATTCTAATCTTACTTCATTATTGCAACTCTAACGTTATTATGATATAACATTTTAATGTTATTATAATAATTGCAAAGTTCTCGAAATAATTCATTATAAACGAATAATTAGATATTGATGATAAAAACATAATTTCTTCCATAATATCCCAAATATTCTTGATTTTGTACAAGTAGAATTATGTCGAATATTTCAAATGTTTTTTGAACGTTTTATTCAATGAGAATAAGCTAATTAATGAGTATTTATATACTTGAAGATTCGTATTGTAGATAAACATTTATATTATTGAAGAAGACTTTTCCTTTACAGCAGCGGTTCCCAACCTTTCTGATGCTGTGACCCCTTGATAACATTTTCCAAGTTGCGGCGACCCCAATGATAAAATTAATTCGGTTGCTCCTCCTTCATTGCATTTTGCAGCTAACTCTTACGTATTTAACTTCTAAAATATCTGATAATTTATAGGCACCATGTTTTTTAGTTACAAATTTTATATAATTTCATCATAATAATATAAGATTATAGAAAGAAACCACTAACTAGCGTTACCTAATCACAGTAGAAACTTTCAAATTAGAAATTGTACAAATTCTACAAAAAAAATGTTTTTTATTAAACAATTTATTCTCAGAAGGTCTCAGGCGACCCCTGGCAAATTGTCAGGCGACCTCTGTTGGGGTCGCGATCCACAAGTTAGGAACCGCTGATGTACAGTAATTTTAAATGAACGACCTTATTATTATAGTTGAAAGAATTAATGTAAATAAGAAGTAATAACTTGAAATGAACTTTAAATAATTTCAGTAATATTTTTGTTCTAAATTTTATATAATTTTATTGATTTCAAATTATTGTTCAATAATTACTCTTTCTACTGGTGTTTTATTTTCGTATATTTTTTGAGAACTGAAATTGACAATTTTTAACTTAAAGATCAAAAAGTAGACAAATATATATAATTGAATTAAAATATAAATTATTTACGTTTCCAGTCGAATAACAGCGGAGAAGGGATCAATAAGAATCTAGTTACACCGGTACGATTTCATTTAATATTAATATTTATTAATTAACATAATATGTTAATTTACATCTTAACATAATATGTTAATTTACATCCCATTTATTTCGATTAATCTTAAATTCATTCAGCGAGTCGCTGTGAGCGGGGGTACAGGGTGAGCGAACCAAAACGCATCCACTCTGTTTTCAACACATTTTATAAACAAAATCAGAAGGTTTTTAATTTTTCAAGATTGAATTGGAAATGGATATGGGACTGGACTCGGGAGATTTATTGCAAATCGGAAAAGGAGCATCAGATTCGAGAGGACGAGGAAATGCTAACGCTGATCAGAGTAACTTTGTTATAGCAGCATTAGGAGGAGACGGATAACTTGGCCTCGCAACTTTATATTCTTACCCTTCTTTGAAGCCCAACAAAGTTTTTGAAAAGAATCTCAATTGTATTTTAGTCAAGGGAATTTTAAAATAACATGTATATCTTAAACAAATTATTAAATTTCAATTTGTTCTGTTTAATAGACTAAACAAGTGAATTAAGGTAGTATTTTAGTGGGGGGGCTACTTAAATTTGTTACGGTCCATAAATGAACATTGTTCGAATTATTCTTTATTTCAAATTCCAAATTATCACGAGACAATAATACTTATATAGGTCTATATGTAAGCATTCTTTACATAGGCCTATATGTTTTGTATTGATTAATATGTAAGTCAAAATCTTTTTAGTGTCATTTCGCTAACAAACATTTGTAGTTGTTCTGTTAATCAATATTCTAATACTTTCTGTTGATTTACTTTTCATCGACAAACCTATGTAGTATTAACTTAGTGTAAATTCGTGATCTCGTTTTTTGCCTTACCGTGCCGTATTCGTATAATCAACTTCTGATTATATGAATATATTTTCTATTTCTGAATCGTATTAATAATTCGTGAAGATGTAACTAGAATATTTAAATATTCCGCTTACTTTTTAACTCTGTTATGTGCTTTGATTGGAATATATGTCTTAGTTAACTTGATATAATTTTGTTATTATTCTGTGATAGTTAATTCCCTTTTAGTTAAAAAAACTGAAATTAATCTCTATAAATATTATACATATGTATGTAAATATATCTAGAGAATAAGTATAATCCTAAATATTTAGAATCCGGTTATTTGTTAAAGATCTAATATAAGTAAATATAAACATATTATATATTCTAATAATATATTTTAAAATTAATGAATTTTTTTAATTAGTTATTACATATTTCTGTATTACTATTACTAGTTACTCCGACTAAATATAATCATTTTTAAGGATTAATTACTTTAAATCTACCTAGTTGTGTGGACTTCGAAAAACAATCTTCAGAATTTGCTTGGATCCCTATAAAATTATTCATCACAACAACTCGTGTCTCGTGTGATTGTGATGGGATATATTAGTGGATGTACGACGCACATAGAGGGGAGAGTCTGTACCGGTGACTGAATCTTTTGTCACAACCACTTCTATGATGTCCGAGTCAGGAATAATGAACATTGGTTCTAATAGAATCTTCTCCTAAAACACATCAAATTGATTAAACTAGAATTGGTAAACCGATAAAAATTAGCCAGATTACATTAACCCGATAAAACGACCCCATTAGTTCATTTAATAACACGAACTCTAAGTAACCCTAAACTTAACCCTGGCACTAACTGCTATCCTAACCTTAACCCAAGTCATAGCTTCAACCCTAACCCAAATAATTAATGATGAATCATGAGATTCACCGTATCGCTAACCAACTTTGACATAATTTAACACAATTTTATTTGGTGGTACCATGAAATAAAAGATTTTTCTGACTAGAAATAGAGTATTTACAAACAAAAATTCTTTACCATTATGGCGCGTAGCCCCCTGGCGCCAGTTTTTCTAGACACAGCCTCGTTCGCTATGTTCTGTAAGGCGTCTTGTTCTATTCTTAGCTTCACCTAAAGTTTTTCAAGTATATTATGATGAAATGCAACGGTGAATCTCATGATTCATCATTAATTATTTGGTACCACCAACAAAGTGACCCCACACATTGGTTTGACAAATCGGCCCGAATATATTAAACCGACAAACCGGCTCCATCAATTTATAAAGTAACCATAACCTACACCAACAATAAACTTAACCCAAAATCTAATCCTAACCGTAACTCCAACCTTAAGAACCAATAGTCAGGACTGATTTATCCAGGCCGATTTGATGGGTCTCCTGCAAAAGCATAATTTATTATACTAAGAATCGATGATTGAAAAGATAAGATCGTGTAAAATTAGAAATAGCAGTAATAGTCAAACAAATGTAATTGCATATTTTTTACTTCCAGATACTCCTTGCATCATGAAAAAGAAATTATATACTGACCATTGATTCTTAATAAACATAATTATTTGGCATAATTGTTTAATTAAATATACTAACTACTAGTAAAAGTTTATAGTGCTATAAGATATCGCTTAAATGATGCAGTAAACTACAAAATATTTCAAGAAACTTTCAAGAAACAACACTTTCAAAAGACTAAGAAAGATTTTGAAGTCGTATTTAAAAAGTTACCATTTAAAAAGAATCACATACTTACATCATCAATATTAAAAAGAGCCTGGTACTGTACAACCAGCGCATTCTTTGGCTTAGTTAATATATCCACCATCATGGCTGTGTCCAGAGAATGCAACGGGATCAATATCGGAAACCTCCCAACAAATTCCGGAATCATCCCAAACTCGACGAGATCCCGTGACTCCGTGAGTAGCATGAGGGAGTCCTTCTCCTGGAGATCCTCGCTGGAGTCCCTTCCTCCCTCGGCGTAGAACTGGTAGTCGGCCTGGGCGGCGGCTCGACGACCCTGGATCAAGTCCTTCGACGCGGTAAATCCAAGAAACTATTGGGGATAAGAAATTTGATTGGGATAATAGAAAGCAAGTTACGTGTAGCATTTATTTAGCTAAGCGTCATATTAACTAAATATAATCAAGCACTGTGTTGAAGGCTTTTATCTTTCTATACAAATACGTTGAATACACGTACGTGGAGTTTGAACTTGAAATACATGTAATCAAAGCAAAGTAGAGATAGAAAAATGAAAACAGTGCTTAATAACCAAAAAAGGTCATCATTGAAACTTTTAGGAAAAAACCCTAGTAAACCCCATCCTTGGTTAATTCCTGGGTACGCCACAGCAAATTCAGCCAACTGGTTAATTGATAAATTGACCAATCGATTGATATATTCACTGAAAATTAAAGACAGAATATTTACAAACATAACTATCATACTTTTTCCTGTTTCCTTCTGGCCACAACGCGGTCTATCCCATTGAAGGCACCGGATGCAATAAAGAGAATATTAGTCGTGTCAACAGATACTGTCTCCCCTCTCATCTTTCTAGCGGCGCGATCCGGTACGTCAACTACCGTGCCTTCTAGAAGCTTTAGCATTCCCTAACACAACGTGGTCAAATATAACAAATAACAGTAAAACTATTAAATCAAAAAATGTTAAATTATAATTACCAAGAATAATAAGCCTATCTGAACATTTTATATAAAAGATCAGGGATAAAACTCATATTATAGTTATTTTCAGAGAAATTAAATGACTATGATATATTTCATTAAGCATAATAAATCACTTGAGATAGGAAGAAATTATTTATATTTAAAAATCAGTTTTTTAGAAGTTTAAAAAAGACCTACCTGTTGCACCCCCTCACCCCCCACATCTCGCAACTGGTGAATTCCTGGCACGCTGCCAATTTTATCTATCTCATCGAGGAATACTATGCCTTAGAAAATGAATTAAAAAATCTTTTTGTTTCTTTTTCAAAAACAATTTTATTTCAATAGAATATTTCTGGACAGTAACAGAATGAGCTCTTATGTTACTAGAGCTCATTCTGTTATTACTGTTCAGTTTAGTGTTCTAATTGTCGAATAACAATTGTCGAATAACAATTGTTATTCGACAATTGTTAGACTTCAAAAAATTCAATCTTTAACACACAGATGTTGGCCTGAAAAAGTTCGCGTTTACTTGTTGCTTGACGTCGCATCAGCACAAAAGACTGTTTAGCGACACGCTAAATATGCTATGTGATGATTAAACATTTGTCTCAAACTTGGAGGCAAGCACATATTATGATGTTTCAACTTTTTTGTGTTTAAAATACAAGGATATATACACAATAAATAATCTGGATATAGTTAGCATGTAGGGTAAACCTTGTTGAGCTCTCTCGACATCATAGTTGGCGTCCTGTAGTAGTTTAGTGATGACTGAGTCAACGTCTTCACCAACATAACCGGCTTGCGTTAGAATCGTACAGTCACAAATAGCAAAGGGGACATTCAGACATTTAGCTAGTGTTTGCGCTAAAAGTGTCTTTCCTGTGTATAAACATTATTGTAAAGGTATAAATATAGTGTCTTCTGATCAGCTGTCTATACCATGTGAAAGTAGCAGATACGATTTATTGGCAACAATTATAAATATTAAATATTAAGACTATGCAATAAAAACCTACATAATCTAAATATTATTATGTAATCAGCCAATAAGGAGAAATCAAATTAGCACCTGATCCGGTGGGCCCTAGCATTATAATGTTACTTTTTTCTAGAACAAGATTGACTGTGTCAGAGCTATGAGTGATGCGGGATTGTTTTGTTTGAGTGATGTTATCAGTCGTTGACTGGATATGATGAGAAATGACTGAACCAGGAAACAGGGCGTTATTACTGGGCACTGTCAGAACTAAAACATGAAAAATAGCAAACTGCAAATAAAAATTTATAAAAAATTTAGGGCGACCACATGTCCAGGATTATCATGGTTATAGATAGTCAAGGAACTGAAATATGGTCACTGTAAATAAAGCGTGAATTGAATACATATGACATTATTATAATATTGCTTATATAATACCAGTGTAAAAAAATTTATTAATTGATTCAGAAATTATACAATTTTCCAACAAGGATAATGGAATACTACAATACAGTATTATATTACTCTTTATAATACTGTAAAGAGTAATATAATACTAATGTTTATACTAAATAGATGAATTCATTCAATAAGTCTCCAATACAATGTCTGCGACATCGTCCCTCGACGGTTAAACAGACATTAAACTTTATTGATTGGTAAAACCTTATTGAATGTATTATGACTTGCATTATTCATTTACCTAAGAAACAGGTTCATCCCCAAGCATTTAAGCACGAGTAGGCTTATTAAACTATCAGTTAAATAGTCATTTATAGTATGAAAAATAATCAAGAAAATAAATTTCAAACCTAGACCACTTTTGGTAAAGATAAGAGGTTCAGTGTACTCTTGTTGTCTATTAATCTTTCTCGAAGTCGGCTCATCTCCATCAGATTTATTCTCATTTTTCATTTGTGGAAAATTGTAATCAATCCTCTTATAGTGATTGTAAACGGCTACGGAGAGAACTTTCTTAGCGTATTCTTGACCCACAACAAACTCGTTGAGAAAATTGTAAATCTGCAAAAATACAAGCAAAAATAAATAAAAATGCTGCTTAAACATATTTTAGCAGCTAATCGTAAGAATTCTCAGCCACCCTGTATTGTGACTATTCTATTTCATTAGAATTACTTAAAATTGATGGTGCCCATCTTACTTTCTGTGGTGGGGGCAGCAAGCCTAGCCTTGGTTTACTATTTGGTGCAGTTGTCTTTCTTTCTTCCTGATGACCAGCAGTTGATCCACAAGAGAAGAGCTTTGCGCAATGCTTACACCACATAAACTTAGCTTCTGATGATGTTTTCTTTTCTGAAGAATCATTCAACGGTTCTAAGAGATACAATAGCAAGTGAATTAGTGAAAGTACACCATGCTGAAATTTTTGTTTAAAAGTTGAATCTTTAAATTGAGAAAATTAAATATGGCCATATTGAAGTTACCAGTTTGTATTAAAAGATGATCAAGCATCACCAGCTTTTAGATGTGATTATTAATAACCACCAGTTTATTTTAAAAGTTTAGGATGCACAAATCGTTTTTACGCATTTTCAAGCGTCAAAATCAATTCCAAGATCCCCGTAAATCCATCACAAACCTAGCATAATTGCTCAATCCCTACCTGCTCGTTGATTGACATGAACGCATTCACGTCCGCACCTTGGACAATACCCACTGGATCCGAATCCCTCCCCTCCCGAACCCGGTCTCCCATCCACTCCATCCGGTCCACTAATGTTTCCATCGGAGGAAAATTTACCGCGAAACCTGCAGGCGCTGTGGATGTGTCTGGCGCAGTCGGATAAAGAGATAAAATTCGTGGGCAAGGATGATGGACAGTAGGGGGATGTCTCATCTTTTATTACAGTTCGAACTAACGCCCTTTTCAAATCTGAAGCATATTTTTATTTATATTAACCGTTTTTTTAAACAATCATAAATTGAAACATGTAATCAACTTTGAAAATTTGAGGGATTTTTTAGCTATCCACCCGAACAGATCCTGCATGCAATCACATTTGTTCATTATTTAACTTAATAGTCTACAATAATGAAAACGTGTGAAATATGTGTGATATTTTTAAATGAACTTACGATGGTATTCTGGAAGTGTTCCTAAAGGCCTATGCATACGAGATTTTGTAATCAGTTTTGTTCCAATTCGCAACATTATTAAATCTTATAAATATTTTTAGATAAGGAGTTGGACCATAGGCCTAAGTTTACACTAAATCTAAACTGCAGCAACTTTAGCAGTAGCTTGATAAAAAAATACTAATAGAAAATACGTAAAGACTTAGCTAACATATGCATGTTATATGTGTTAGTAGTTGTTACCATATAATAGGCCAAATTCGGATATTCGATGTAAAATTATATATGCCTGTGACATTAATTTTAAAGGCTTTTAAAGATGACGTTGATTGAACAATAAAAGATAATATGTTGATTTATAGAGACAGTCTTATATTAACGTTAATTAGTATACTATAGGCTTAACTGTAATTAATTACTTATTATTATCTAGATCTAACAGTGTTAACAATTAATCCTCTTTATTCAGAAATTTTGTTACAAATTTGAGATAAAAATTAGTGTTAAAAGATTATAACTTATGCTACGTAACGGAGTAGGCCTACGTATAGGGCAAAGTAGATGAGCGCAATTTTTCAGTTTCAGCGGGAATAATTTTCTTCATTTTTTATAATTAATAATTTATAAATTAATTAATATAATTACTAATTAAGCTAATTATAAAACACTAATTGAATAAATTGACATATATTAGTATTTAATCCCCCCCCCCTGTATGATGTCTGCGAGGACGGATGATTCCCAGGCGGTTGACGCGATGGAATCATCGATGGTCAATCCCATTCTTAACACGCCGTCGGGCGGGCAGGAGGGGCCATCGCGGTCCCAGCCTCCCCCGTCGCCCATCGTACTCGCTCGCATCGAGGAGAAGAAGGCCCTGGCGTCCCTGAATGACCGTCTCGCGGGTTATATTAATCGAGTGAAGTTGCTGGAGAAGGAAAACGAACGACTGAGTGGACTGATAGAAAGCAATGAAAGCGGAGTTTTGAGAGAGATTGCTAAATTCAAGGGTACGTTTTCTTTTTGTTTAATTAATTTTTAATTGTTTTATTACATTTAGATCTTTTAGTTGCGTAGATACATTTGCATGCTGGATTTAAATGATTGACAAAAAATTACAAGTTTAAAACAACCAATCCAGTTTTATTCTGTTTTTTTCTTGTTTAGATTTATTTGAACGTGAACTAGGCAGTGCTCGTAAGTTGGTAGATGACACAGCCAAGGAGAAAGCAAGATTGCAGTTTGAAAATGGAAAACTGAAATACGATCTAGTTAAAGTACAGGACAGGTGTGTTTCTGGGCAGATTTTTTGCGATTCGTAATGACCGTTGTAACCATTGAACGTTGTAATTTATTTTTTGTATTAAGAAATCAATGTTAAGATACACCGAAATAAATCTATAGTGAAAGCGTTATTTCTTCAAGTTACATTATGATTTCCTAATTAAATTTTATGCTGCTTTATTATTGGTTTTTAATAAATATTGTTTTAGAGATTTTAAGCCCAATTGAAATTTTGATTAAATTATATATTCCTTCTTGTTGGCTGCAGATTCAAAGAAAAAGAGGCTGAATTAGTTACAGCAGAGAAAAAGGTCAAATCCACTGAAACACAAATCACTGAGTTAGAAGCCAGACTGAGTGCATCTCTGAATCAACATAAATACTGGGAAAATGACTACAATGTAATAACATCAATTTTAACTTCAGTTTAATTCTAATTAATTGATAATGTCAGGTTACAATTACTGAAACTGATAAATTTGTATTTATACCATTGTATAATTAATTAAATAAATAAATAAAATAAATTATTTAAATTTATCCTCTTGAGATTCATTTCAGAATTTTAGATGTGGTTAAACCAAACTCGGAATATAATTTTGTGCATTTGTTGTTCTGTACTATTTGTACTCTACTCATTAGTCATTTAAACTCTTTGTATTAAAATATAGTGTTATTACAATTATAGTGTACTATTATTAATTATTATTAGTTTTAAAATATAGTGTTATAAATTTTATTTTGAAGTTATATTTAAATCTGTAGAAATTAAAGAAAGAGTTTGACGCTGTGACTGAAAATCTAGCAAACATTAAGAATATGTTGGAGAGAGAAACGATAGAGAGAGTTGATGTAGAAAATCATTTGTTGACTTTGCAAGAGGAGCTCAACTTTAAGATTACTGTGCATGAATTTGTGAGAAAATTCATTTCTTTTTTCATTGGCAATGTTATCAGAGTGTTTTAGTTTTCAACTTTTCAAGGTGTTGTGATGATTTTTATGTTAACATTTGTATATGGTAGTTTGTATATTGATGTTTCGTATATTGACAGTTTGTTTATTTCGACTAGGGTTACGGTTAAGATTAGAGTCGGATTTAAGGTTAGGGTTTTCCATAAAAAATTTAAATAGATGAATTGGTATTTGAACACGGTGTAGAAATTGTCGCGTATGATGAATCAGTTTTTCATTTGTCTCATTTTAGCAATTTTGAGGTTTTTAAAGTCTTTAAAACCAAGTAGAAAATTAGATTGAATTACTATTAAGCATATTGCTTCATTTAATGTTGTATTATTATTTTCTTTAGCAGTTGAATGCAGTAATGCAAAGACGTAACTTGCTATTAGATGAGGCAGACATTAAGCCTATTGTTAATGAAGGAGAAGCTGGAAGTAATGATGTGTCTCAAGTTAGACGAGAGAATAGAGAACAGATGGGTCGTATGAGACTTGAGACAGAGACTGCAGTTGAAAAACAGGTTAAATATGAGTTAAAATTTAGCGTGATATGTCAAAACGGCCCTGATAAATTGACTCAACTTTTAATTCTTAGGGTTGGGGCTAGGGTTTGGGTTAGGGTTTAGGATTGAGGTTAGGGTAAGGGTTATGGTTAGTTAGGATTAGGGTTATTGAATGAATTGATAGGACTGTTTTGTCGGGTTAATGCATTCGGGGTTTTTTGTCGGGTAACAATATTTAGCAATTTAATTCCAAGTTTGTATCAGTTTTATATGACTGAATTTAATTATTGGCTGTGTGTTACTAAATGGCGTGCTGATTTTGTGCTGATGTGACATTAATCTATCAGTAAACAAATATTGTTTAAGTTGACTGAACTGGGTGTGAATGGAAGTGACAGAGTGACTGAAAAAGTTCAGTTAGAACTGGAGAACTCAAACAAGACAATCATTGAACTGAAGAATGAAGTATCAATACTTGCTGCGGAGGTATGTGCAGTGTGTGTTTCAAATAAGTAATTAGATTTATATAAATTACTACAGACATTGATATATTTTCAATAAATTTACATGATAAATACTGAGTTAATTTACTCGCATCATATCTAACAATATTGTAATTATAATTTGTTTAAAATGTATACATTTTAAAACTAAATCTGTATTTTGAAATTCCAAGTAATATTATTGGTAATATATGCTTATTTGTTTTGCTGCATATTTAGTGCAATAATACTAATGCGCGATACAATAAACATCACGCAATTTAATAATATATACATTATAATTTCTTAATTTATACAAAATACCACGTAGCAACTCAAATATCTCGCATCTTATTGACTCACATTTTATATTTTATCAATTTTATGACCATACAATTTTCTCATTAATTTGATTTAACGTTTTTAAGTTATAATTATACTATTTCCTTATTGTTCAGAATCACGAACTGAAAAAAAGTACTCACAAATTTGACGATAAATTGAAGAAAGAGAGAAATGAGAATGAGCTAAAGATGAATTTGTTACAAAATGAGATGAAGCGTCTGAGACATAACCTAGAGATTGAGCACAGAGAATATGGAGAGCTGCTAAATGTAAAAATACAACTAGACACTGAGATAATGAACTATATGAATCTCATTGAAGCAGAAGAGACTAGGTACTTCTTAGTTTGTAGATTGTATTATATTCTAATGTTTATTTAAATACAGATTGTTAAAAGTTTATTTTATAATTAGTCGTTGCTTTATAAACTGTAACAATAAAGAGAGTTGTTTTAAGCCTTATCCTGGCCCAAATAGCCATTTTGTGCTTCCGTGACAATTAAACAAACATAAAGTCAAACATCTGTATTTGACAATTTAAAATGCTACTACCACCATATTTCCCTAACTTAACTGCAAAACGTTCATCCATTTCTTAACAGTCCTATTATGTTCACTTTAATACTATCTTTGGCTCTATATTATGACATCTGTTTAAATATAAAGCGCTTTAATACTTAAAGCGTCTTACAAATGATGAAAACTTGAATTTACTTTTATATTTATACATTTATTATTACATAATTTTCACGCAGGATCAACCTCTCTGGGGTGTTTGCTACGCCTGACCCTACCCCTGGTGTTGTCCCTCGTAAACGAAGTCGTTTGCAGCTTGAAGAGAGAGAGGAACCGTCTCGCAAAGGTCTAAGTGACCAAGATGCGGAGTCAGCTTTTTTTAAAATAATGAAATCTGTCGTGAATGGGTTTGTGACGGTGAAAGAAATTAGTGCAGATGGAAAGTTCATTAGATTGTTCAACAATTCAATTGATAAGGTTTGCTGGGTTATTTTTCTGTTATCGTGTTATTATTCTGTAGTATGTTTTGTATTGTTCCTTATTCTTAAATGTTTCTTTACTTACCTTGTCTATATTTATAGTAAATTTATATTTTAGTGTTTGAGTGATGAGTGGTTATTTTTACTATAAATTGAGCGGAAGGACGGTAGCATATATTATCCTTAAAAGAACATTTAGTGGGCTATGTTAAGAGACAAGATAACATATTACTGGTTTTTGTTATTAATATATGCTCAATCTTTTATTTAACGTCAATATTCTTAATGTTTCTTTCATTGTATATAGCAAACTTTTGTATAGTCTAATTTGACTTTAACGTTGTGTGTTATGAATGAGATCTCTGACATAGCTGCCAATTTATTCTCCTTACTAAAGAGTGCAGCAAGTTATCGAAACAGTGAGCATCAACGGGACTCAAACCTTGATCTGTTGTGTTTTATTTCGGTGCAGTAACCACTTCACAACCAATATTTGAGTTTGATTTTTGTTGGCAGGATGTGTGTCTGGATGGTTGGCAGTTGATACTTGTAGCTGGTAACAGAACGACTGTGTACAGTTTTAGTAGATCGGTTGTAATACAAGCTGGGCACTCTCTCACGGTTATATTTACACTGTTTTATGTTAATCTTTACGTTAATTTTTATGTTAATGTTTATGTTAACTTTATATATTATGTCTTAATTTTATTGTCTCATCGTTTCATGATATTCTCGAAAGATTATTTACTCTTATATTTACTTTAATATGAATAGCGTTATTTAAAATATAATTTTAAAGGAGACATTGAATTGGACCAGTGCCTAGGTATATATTGCTAATATATAATTGTATATACGTTTGAAATAGTATATACAATTTATACCATGCTTTTTCTCTAGGCCTACATTTATATATAACCGAAATGCATAGCTATGCATTTAAGACAGAACTATAAAATGTCTTGCCTGTTTAATAAATAAATGCCAGTTGAATAAAATGTAAATGTTGGTATTTATTGTTTAGGTCTGGGGTGCAGATAGTGGGAGAGTTTGTTCATCTGCTGATGATCTAGTGATGCAAGGACAGAGCTGGCGTGTTGATAACGGTATCATTGTATCACTGAGTGATAATAATGATAAGGTATTTATTATCTCGCTGAATGATAAAAATGATAAGATTTCTACTGTATTTTATATCACGTCTTTAATATATAATCAGCAAAAATCGTTTATGAGGTTCGTTTAGCTGAAAATAACTTAAAAGTGATTTTAAAGCTGACTTTGTGGTTATATTATTAAATATTAAAAATGACAAAATTTGCAATATTAAAATTATATTTGAATATCAACAATATTGGATGTATCTAAATTTTTTTACTGCAAGATCTTTATATGAGATCTTATGATGATAAAAAAGGTGTTGAAAATATTCGTTTTATTGCAGGAACAAGCTAGATACGATATGATGCTGGTAATGCAGGGTAATGAATGAATAACCAGAATGAATGTATAGTCATTTCAGATGATTAATAGAAGATTCTCTTGAATATAAAACATTTGTTTTAAAACATTATACAAATCAATAGGTAGGCTTTAAAATTGAGTTCCATTGGATGGTTTTATTTCATTTAATCTGATTTATGATGGAAAAAAATGCTTTCAGTTTAAAACTATATATATTTTGCTATTTACTGTGTAGATATTATGTTGTAACTGTTTACGAATTTCATTTTGTAAATATTTTGTGTTCTAAATTTTGAAGTTGAGTATTTTTGTTGATAGTAGTTTTATTTTAGACATTTTTTGATGTTAATATTTGATATAATGGTTTAGTTCTAAATTTGTCTCTGAAATTGCAGTTTTGTATATCCTATAATTTTAATTCTAATTCTTTAAATCGATTGCTTACAATAAGTGAATATTATTGTGGGATAGGCAAAATCGCGATTTCAAAGATACATATGAAACGTATGAGTTGAAACGTTGTATTTTTATTTTGTGCTAATTTTGACTTTTGTTCTTTATAATTAATAAAACTGTAACATTTCTTCATATTAATATAATTACTAGAATTATGTATTCTAAGAATGTAAGATCTATATTGCTGTAATATATTCTATATCTATAAATGGATTACAATAGTATCGTGGTTATTAATGTCATTTTGTTATTATTTAGATTAAGATTGATATATTTAGTTACTTGGGCGCCTGTAAAAAGGAATAACGGAGGGTGCAAAAAGTTATTATTTAGTAATTTCTAAGGGTATCTTTGAAAAACTATATAACTTCTGGTTATTGCTTATGGTTAATATTTGTTACGGTAAAGTAATATTTTGATT
The DNA here is from genome assembly GCA_034700105.1 of Oconnorella tubifera. Classification (NCBI taxonomy): domain Eukaryota; kingdom Metazoa; phylum Annelida; class Clitellata; order Enchytraeida; family Enchytraeidae; genus Oconnorella; species Oconnorella tubifera. The sequence continues at coordinate 15,037 of JAQIXG010000252.1, forward strand.
ATAATATGATTTTATTATAAACTGGTATTGCTAGAAATAGAGAATAGCTGTAGTATCTATTTCTTTTGAATATAAATCATTTCAATTTAGTTGAAATATTATGGACATAATTGTGTATTTTTGTATTGCAATAATACTGCGTTTCTTTTTGTTATTTGTGTATATTATTTTTGTACGTTTTTCTTGAAGTTGACATTTTTTGTGTTTATATGTTTAGCAGTGACTAAATATAATTATAATTGTATTTAAATATATTCATACTGCGAAGATCTCTCCATATTATGTAATTGATGTGATCTCGGTGATAAAACTACTTTCTTTAGTATTGAATGATTACAGTATATTTCTGTAGCATTTAGTTTCTTTAGTTTCTTGTGTCTTTATTTACTGTTGTTTTGTAGATATTTTTTACTAATATGCCACATGTTCAATAATCATATTAGTAACGTGGTACATATGCTTAGTATTACTATAATCTTGTTCTATGCAGAAATGTAAGTTTTTCTGTATTTTTTACGTTTTCATTACTTATGAAGCAGTTATGATTATAATTAAGGTTAAAATTGTTTCAAATATAACTATTTATAAAGTTTAATTATATTAAAAGTTCAGCAGTTGATTGATCTTTTGTATTTCATTTATTTAAATAACAATTTGATATAATTTCTCTATTAATGAATAACATATTAATAATACATTTTAATATATTGTATTAATATCATCATTATCCTAAATGAATTCAATTCAAAATAATCCTAATTGTGATTGAGTTGAACTTTCTACTATCAGAAAGAGATGCAATTTTAATTGTTCTTCCGACACCTTTTTATCACTCGCGGCGACCATCACGTAAAAGCATACGCATCAGTTCTGCAAACAATTAAGTTGTAAAATAGTCTCACTTCTAAATGCTAAAATTATCTACAGCAAATCAATGCTAATATAATCATTATTTGAATGTTTCAAAACTAATTATTAGTAATATAAGCACATTTACTTTACTGAGGAGGGTGGGAGAGGGGGGGTTGCTTGCGCCCCATGGGTGGAGAGAGGGAAAGGGGGCAATAAACTTTTTACCCGATATCAGGGAGAGTGGTTATTTATTTTATTCTGAAATTGGCCGACATATATTTGGTCTATAAATACATGCCTGAAACAATTTAAAACTTTGTATCTATTTAAATACATGTATAAAATTACATACATGTCTAAAATAATCTAAAACTTTATCTTACCTGCATCCGAATAAGCTGGCATGGGTTGGTTGTTGAGATTGCGATCAGGATAGCAAGAACAGATGTTGCAGTAGCAACGATACTCGTATTGGTTGTTGCGACACGTGAAGCAACCGTTGCACTCGGGATTATCGTGACAACAACATTCGTACATGGCTCCGGGTCCAGCAGTCACGTGGGAGGGAAGAAAAAACGAAAATGACGTCAGAGCTATGATGAAATAGAGGAACAGTGTTGCTCGTTTCATGATCTTGTCGCAGACTTTAGTAGTTGCGGTTGCTTAGTGTAGGGATAACTATAAAAAGATATATGTTCTTATTTTCAGTTTGAAAGTAAAATAAATCTGAAATATTAAAGATAATTCTCATTTTGTTCTTTTTCTGCTTAAAAATTCAAGAAAATAAATATTTATATTTTATACTCGTTAGATATGAACACTAACGGAATCTGATAGCACTAACTTCTTAAATTAGATTTAAAATTTAGTAAAAAATAATTTCAAATTGTCAAACTAGTAGTTTATATCAATTTGATTCTATTGTTCAATTCATTTTAAAATTGTAATCGAAATTCGGCGATCAACTGACTTAAATTCTAGTAACACTGTAAGATTTACAGTAAGACTGTAAGCCAACTGTAAGATTTACAAGATGTGAGTCAGAGATACAGTCAAACTAAAATCTCTGTGTTATTGAAACAGAAATTATTTGTCCAACTTTTGTCTATAACGCTATGTGATTAATCCTCCAATAACAATGCGTCAGGAAGCCGTGGTGTCTCAAATATTGTCATCCGTTGTTATGCTGTCTCGCATTTAAAATAATTATAGTCTGACTTTAAACTTCTATTTCTAGAAAGCATTGTACCGTACTTTGTCTTAGGGCTCATACTTAGTTTGATTGATATATGGTACATTTACATAAATATGGGGACTATAACCCCCACAACCCCCCTTTTGCTTTCATAGCATTGCGAATAGACTACATCGTGTATAAAATATGAATAAACATACAATGTACATGCATATATTATATATCGTCATATTTTATTTATATTAAAATAATAAAGAGAATGTTGCAAGTATAAATATAAAAGGGAGTGTTTTATTTGGGGGGTATAATGTCAAAGAATACCAAAACTAAAGACTGTAATTGTCAATTTGTTTGGCCCTCGTATAAAGTAATAAAGTCACACTAAGTGCAATTAGTCTAATAGCGAAATAATTAAGTAATTATATTTGCTATTGCTGTGAAAACAATTTACAAATTTTCGTTCGGTGTAAATATAAAACCATTGTTTCAGTACATTATGTATAGGCCTACATAGCCTTAACTAATCATACTAATTACAAAGTTATTATATTACGGTAATAATATGCAATAATTAGAGTGGATACAATTAAGCTGCTCAAAATAATTAAACTTATTTATTGCAAATTTTTATTAAATATGGCTTTAACATGTTTTAAGATGATTACACATACATTTTAACATTTATTTCTTTTTCGATGATTTGAAGGTCTATTTAATTTATTCTGTATAGGGTAAATAATCGAAATTTTGATGACGCTTCATTATTTCAATTTAATTGATTTGCGAGATGGAGCCACATTATTTATAATGACGTATCTAATTTGATTTTTTAAATTTTGAAATGAACATAAAAGCTATTTAATTACATTAAACCTCCATTTGGAAATTTAAGCCAATATTAAATCAACTTATTTAAACAACAAACGTTTTACACTTAAAAAACCGATGTTTCACGTTTATTAAACATTTTTTTGAAATTTGATAAAAATTAATTAAAACACCATTTACTACCATTTTGTCATTTACTAGCATATATATGAGATTAAATGTACTGTTATTAATTCCCGATAGGAGTGTGGCTAAGCCGTCTATGCTTACCACGAGGCTATTAAGTTGCGGCGTACGCGACTGAGTTAAGTGCTGTTGTGTTGGGCCTATAGGTTCTAGGCCTCGAGGCTGTAGGCCTATAGCCTTATAGGCTTATGTACTCAAATGTTACAGGCAAGAAGCGAGTTGTATGCACCACCTTAACCGGGACATTTTTCGCGCTTTTTTTCATCGTCTGGTAGCGCAGTGATGCGCGCTAGTTTTCAGAGCTGCATGTTGGCGGTTCCACTCCCCGTCCTATCAATTTGTTTTACTTTTAGACTTTTATAATCTTTATAATATTTAGCAGTTTGATCGTATTTTTTTGTCACGAAATTTTAATATAGACCTAGTAGCGAGTGTAAAGTAAATTTTAAAGATGGGGGGGGTCGAGGTTGGGAGGTGTATCTCATATATTCAATGATCAGGTAGGGTTTGAACAAGTACGCAAATAAACATTTGGTTGAATGTATTGTTTGGTTGAATGTACTTACGTACTTGCTATGTTTTCAGTCAATATGAAAGAGTCAATTTGACTTTGTTATCATAGTTCTTAAAATTATGTCAGCTGAATGAACCCTCTCATAAAAGTATATTTGAACAACAAATTACACTATAACACTGAAATGCATATTTTAATTGATTAGTCAAATAGAGCATACAGTAATAGTTCATAACCTTAATTAATTAAAGCAAAATCGGTCAAAAACTGTCAAATTACAGTTAACTTATTGTCAAGAACTTTCACAAAATAGTTAACTATTCAGTTTGTTTAATTAAGTTAAAGATAACGTAAAACAATATCCAAATACTATCATTTATATTCATTGTAAGATACTCATCTACTTCCAGTGACTATCATGAGTTTTAAAACTAATTTCATTTAAGATTTTAATAACAAAATTCAAGGCTACTGCAATCACTTGATCAGGACATTATGTTTAAAATGAATTATCTGTTTATAATGACTTTATCTATTAACAAAAACATCATCTGCTTACAACACATAAAACATAGTTTGATTGAATCCAATATTACAAATGTTGCATTTTTAATATATCTGATCTATCATTTAGTCTTTCTAGAAACAGCACAATCCATCAAGGACAATAATTAATCTTAACTATATCACAACATGAAAGATACAGTATAATAAAAAAATTCTAAACAAACATTTTTTTTATCAGATTAGACTATATTAATTAAAGATTCTATTATAATTATAATATATAATATTATAATCTTTTGAAAATATGTCTAATGAAGTTTGAGATCTTTGAAGATTACATTATAAAGGGCTAAATCATGTAGAACCAGTTTGAATGATTTTTAACATGAGAGTTGTGTTGTTACTTTTAAGTGCTTCACGACAGCCATTAATAACTTGAGTTTTATGCTTTCCAACTGTTTAAACAGAAAAACATTACTAATCATATATTATATTATAATTAATATAATATATTATAATGTTATATTATAATATTTTATATATAATATTATAATAACAATTAATTTATATATTATATTATAATTATGAAATAAAGTACACAATATTAATTATTTTCCGTCACTAATAAAGTACTATTATAATTAGAATGTTTAAGAAATGACATATATCTATAATACATACGTCTGAGACGTCCCGCCTTTTGAATGGCTTGATTGACATGCTTAAGACAACCCAGTAGCTCTTGATGATTGTTACAACGTATACGGTAGCCATTGATTAGATCTCTATTTAGATTATACAGTTCTTGATAGCCCTGTCTCATGCCTCGCCTAGAATAACAATTAAATATCATATAGAAATATCTAAATTAAATATCTAAGTCTAAATTAAATAGCATATTTACATTAAATATCATATCTAAATATCTAAATTAAAAATCTTATCTAAATATCTTAATTAAATATCTAAATATCAAAACTAAATATTATATAAAGGTATATAACAATTATATTTTCGAAAATAGTCAAATTTAAATTTAGAAAGCTAATACTTGTTTGAATCAAATTCATCCGCAATGTAATACTTTAAAAGTAATTCAACAAAACAATAAAAAATAGAAAATAACGAAACGTGAACTTGGCTACTAACATGTCTCCCATGATTCTAGCATCTTCTGCTCGTACAACTAAACTTCTAACTAGATTTGAATGATCGGCCATTTCTGCAGAGAGTTTTTGACGAGTTGACTGATAATCCTGAACCTATAACACAAACACACTAAATCAAAACACTACATCTACATATATCAATTAAATGCATGCGGTATTAAAGTTGATTGGATAGTAATAATTTTAGTAAAATAAACATATGCAGTCAACTGAAATCATTACAGAATATTTTCCTAATGTATATATAATCTATAACTTTGTTTTCTTGCAAAATATAAGCATTAATTTTACGGATAAATGATTAACATTCATTGAATTTATTAAATATAAATAATAAATAAGAGAAAGTGAATACTGCTTCATTCAGACCTGTGCAAGAATATCTTTAAGTTGCGAAAGTTCAACGGGGAAATCAGCCGTTGATGTGAGATCTTCTATATTTAAAAAACTTCCCAGTTCTTGTATTATATCCCCTGCCAAATCCATGTTGTCAGTTCTAATGTGAACCTAATTTGCAAATAACAACAAAATAATATGATTTTTAGTAATTTTTATCAATTAAAATTGTTCTTTAAATCAATACAAAAGAACTAGATTCAATTATATAGCATTAAATAATGATGCAAATGACTAAAAAAGATTGTCAGATATATACAAAGAATAAATCATCAAACTTTCACACATTTATCAATCCTAGATTTGTTTACAGATTTGCACAGAAGTAAATATTAAATTAAATAAACATTAAAATAAACAAAAATAGTAAAATTTAATTAATTAATTAATGATTAATTAATTAATTAATTGTAACCTGTCCATTAGTTTCCATTTGTATAAAGACAGGCTTGGAGTCTCGCAGGCAAATAAAACGAACGTCTAGATTTGAACCTTCAGGTTTTAATTCATCAACAAGAATAAAATTCTGATTTATCCAAAGTAACACCTGTCAAACAACAAAACTTTGATTTACGTATTGATTCATCAGCACTAAAAGTAGCTACGTAGTAACATATTATATAATATATTAATATTGTTAAGGTTCGTTAGAGAAGTGGTTACAGCCCGGACTCGGACGCAACAGGTCCAGGTTTGAATCTCGGATATCTCACTATTTTTCTAACTTACGGTAATCCGGATGTTAAACGTAACCTTAACCTTAAAACCAAAGATTATCAAAAAACAATAACATAAAATATTAAATAATTAACACTAATGAAATAATAAATAAAAGAACTACATTAAAAATAATAAATAGATGCAGAAATAAGCAAAGATAATAAATAAAGATAAAAGGTTTATTTATGACAAAATTAAGGATTAATATTAGCCTGTACTAACCCGGTTAATTCTTTCACCAATCACAAACGAGACGTAACTGTTGGGAGGCAGAGCTTCACTGCCAATCATCAGAGCGTACATGCCAAAGCGTGGCAGGACACGCGTCATTTCAAATACGTGAAACTGAGTGCTGTTAGAACAGTATGTGATATTTAATCACATAAAGTGACCCATTATGTGATATTTAAACACTATGCGGCACATTATGTGATATTTAATCACATTATGCGACATATTATATGATATTGAAACACATTATGTGATATTTAAACACATTAAGTGATACATTATGTGATATTTATATACATTATGTGGCATATTATGTGATATTTAAACATATTATGTGATATTTCAACACATTTCGTAATATTTAAACACATTAAGTGACACATTATGTGATATTTTTATTTAGTTTCAATTATCTAATTTAACTTTAACATCATGGATTACCAAATTATAAGAATAATGTCTTAGATGCAGCTGTTAATTTTATGTCATACTAAAGGGTGCAGAAAGTTAGCAAACAATGAGCATTCGCAAGAATCAAACCCGGATTTGTCACATCCGAGTCCGACGCTCTGACCACTCTGCTACTGAATCTTGACAATAATAAGCTTCACAGAGCTTAGCTGTTTCTTAATTTCAGTAATAGACAATTTCTAAATCTAAATATTTACAATAAATAAATACTAAAATGTTGACTATTTACCTAGATTTGTAACCAACGAATATTTTGCAGTATAAATCAACAGGCACATCTTTTGGAGGAAAGATGGGCACAATAATGCTATTGGTTGCATTTGCTAATGTAGGATGACTGAGAAAACAAAATATATTAAGATAACATTATATAAAACTATGTATAAATAAATCTGCATTAAATGAAATAAGAAATCAATTGAATTGATTGAGTGATTGAATTGATTGAGTGATTGATTTGTTTGAGTGATTGATTTGATTGAGTGATTGATTTGACTGAGTGATTGATTTGATTGAGTTATTTATTTGATTGAGTTATTGATTTGATTGAGTGATCGATTTGATTGAGTGACTGATTTGATTAAGTGATTGATTTTGATTTGATCTGATTGAGTGCTAAAAACAAGATTTGGTAACTTATCAATCATAAACTAAACAATAAACAATAAATGAAACAAGCCACAAACAAACAGTAAAAATAAAATTAAGATTTAAAATGAAATTCTTACACACAGTGACTTTCCCCCTCAAATATTCCCTCACCAAAAACCACAACACATCGAACAATGGTATCTAGAAAAACAAGAAGATTTACTTTAATATATAAACAAAAAAAGTGCGAGCGTTTTTCACTTAAGAAATCTGAAATATTTATTTAAAACTAAATTTATACTGCTAGATTTATGTAAAGTAGTCTATTATCTGACAAGCTGCTATTTTATATGTTGTTTATCAAAGTGTTTTTTAAAAAAATAGTTTATTTTTTAGCAGTTACTTTATTTAAATCTCTGTAATTCAAAATGAAGCTTAAATAATGCAAAATGAATAGCAGATAAGCTTTTACTACAGCTTTTACTACTGGATGGCTAAGTAAATCGTATAACATTCTAGACCACGTTAGAACTCTGGTTTATTAGTGAACTAGATAATGCATTTAAAAATGAGTATTATAAACGCATCTAATTAATAATTGTTGAAAAGATATGATAAAGATAATACCATTAGTAGTTCCAATGAACAATTCAATACCAGGCTGAAAATGTATTTTTGCAATGATCAAACGTTGTGATAAACAAAACTAATTTAAGAAATATATAGAATTTATATCAGAGTGTTATTTATAAATTAAAAAAATCAATCTTCGTGCTATGAAGGAATTACTTTAACATTATATGTTGTATTAAATGTTGTATTATATATTATAAGAAAAGCTGTGAAATAAAGGTGTCATATACCGTATATAAGATACCTGTGTAAGAAATGCATAGCTTATATCAAAGTAAATAATATATTAAACATTAAGACTTCAAAAAAGTTATCAAAAACAATTGTAAGCAAGGCAAAAGAATATTTTTAAAAAGAAAAACTAGCGCAAAGATTTAACATAAAAATGTTTATTAATAATTTTTCAACAAACATTAGTTTTAATTAATTAAACAAACCTTTGAATTTAATTTCGATTTCTTTGTGATAAGCAATGAAGACTGAACTTGTGTGTTTGCCTGATGCGGCAAAAAGTTTAATTTAAATTTAAACAATTTAATTTTATCCGTTTATTTTACATAGATACAGTTTATATGATATGTATATGACATGAGAAATATGATATTAAGCGGAATTTGTTTTTAAAATAATAATACAAAATCAAAAAATTACTACATCACAAAATCAAATGCACTATTTGAGCTATTTTAAGCATCAAATTTAAATTTAACTACATTTTAACAAAGAATAATAAATATGAATCTAACAATTATACAAACATCAAAAAACTACATATTTTACACGGCATAATTTATTTTTTTGAATTTCAAACATATGATATATAAAAAAATACCTTTTACCTTATTAACAAAATGAATTAAGAATGTTTTTTATTAATTCAGAAAACCTGAAGTTTAAAGTGAAATTCACAACAATTTGAAAGTCAAGATCTTTACCTGTGGTAATGTCAGTTAAAACATATTAATGTCATTTAAATCAATAATTTCTTGATAAAAAAGGTGTTTATTTTTAACATAAACTTACAGGAATGATACCCATTTGCTGGCCATCTAAATCACCAAGCCCTGAAGGTCTGCTCAATTCTGCTGCTTTGTGATTTTCTTCATAATTTTTCAGTTCCATCAGTAAATTCTTATAAACCAGCAAATATTAATAATCAAAATATCAACATACAGCAAATTATATAAGCCAAAATACGTAGAGTTTTTTCCTTACAGCAATTAACAGTTATTACTACACAACTAACAGATAATATATCTAAATATCTACACTTCATATTATGTATTTAACATCACCTTTTATTTACATCATCACTATTCTTAATCAATGTAAACAATACCATAAAATAATTAAATATTTATCTTTATTTTTATAACTTTTAAATAACACCATAAACTAATTATATAATTATCTCTATTTACATATTTTATAACCTTTTTACATATTTTTGAATCTCCACTTTCATATTTTATAATTATTATATTTGTGTTTAACGATATATTTTGTTATTTTAAAGAAGTCTAAATAATGACCTGTTTCTTCTGATTCAGAGCTCTCAGTGTTTCCTGTTCAACATTGGTGTCCATCAAGTTTCCTTTAATTTCCTGCCCTGCCGCCGGGTATCCTCTCACCTCTCCCTCTGTTGAACAACAAATCAACTGCATTCTACCATCCTGACGGTAGTCACCCTGAAAAAAATCAAAAATAAGAAAAAGATATAAAGAAATAAATACAATATTAATTTTATTATTTCAAAATACACTATATAGGATCTAAAATAACCCTAACTCTAACCCTGAGTACAAAATACGGGATCTATAGGTTGAAATTCATTCAAACAACATTTTCTATGTCCTTGAATGAATCCGAATGATGATAATGATGATGATAATAATAATGATGATAACGATGATGATAACCTGGACAACTCCAGCAATAGGACCGGCAAAATGATCTTTAAATATAATTTCTCCAGTGTTACTGCTTCTAGCATCAACCTGTTAAAGACATTTGTATATATTGTGTATATTTCATTACTATATAATACAGCACAATATACAAACAATATGCTTTGTCAAAATACACTGCATAATACTTATAAAAAGCATAAAATGCATTAAAAATCAATTGACCTGAATTTAATATTTCAAAACTAGTAAAAGCTGATATTAAGGAGAATAATTATTTCATATTAATAATCATTTATCACTGAGCAAAAATCACTGCAGGATGCAACAAGTTATAACATTCATTCAAAATAACCATGAATAGAATCGCAGATTTAAATCTCTAGATTTAAACTCAATCATTAAGTTTAATTTATTTAATTATTAAGTTTAATTTTTTTATCCAACCTTTCCATTGTTCCATCCTGTTATGAGTTCTTTCACCCCATCTCCGTCCAAATCAAACCCAAGAATTGACATTGGTATACTTTTAGACTATAACACGATAATACAATCAAAAGTATACGCAGAATACAGAAATTACAACAAGAATAATATCTACAGGTAAATATCTAAATGTCAAGGCCCATTAGATATCTCACTATTTCTCTAAAAAGCTGCACCTTTTAGTCAGACGCTTCAATTGACAGCTATGTCTTCGACATCATATAATACGGTAATCCAGACGTTAAACTTAACCTGAAATATAATCAATTTAAACTAGCTCAGCTAAAAATTACCCTGATAATATATAAGCGATAACAATTAAATCTTAGGGGTAGAGTTCGGGTTTGGGTTAGGATTTGGGTTAGAGTTAATGCTTATTAAACGCATCAATAATGTATATAATCTTAAATATAAAATAGATGAATGCACACCTTTATTCTCCAGTTACGAATAGCTTTATTATAGACCCCAACAGTTCCATTACCAAGAGCATAGCCAAACTGACTGTCATCCATTGAACACAGCGATGTTATAACCTGAATATATATTTTAATTCAAATAATGAAAACAAAAATGTCTATTTGTTTATTAACTTAATGAGATAAAAAACAGCGCATGGATAAATTAAAATAAATCTAAATATAAACATACGTGTCCAATTTCTGAATCCTCATTTTTAAAGGGTTAATTATTAGTAAAATTAGACGTGATTTAAAATTAAAAGTGGAGTCGTAAAAACAAGAGTACAGAAACAGTTCAGACAATAATTTAAATAGTTTAAATAAAATATAGTGAAGACAATTTGATTTTCAATTCAACAAATAGATTGAATAAGTTGAACAAATAAAAACCGGGTAAACAACAGTTTTATTTACATCGTTATTTTATATATAAAAAAAATTTAGTTTATATTTTTCCAGTAAATAAAGACAAAAAATTACAAACCTCAGTTTCTGTAATTTCTGCAATGATTTCATCGTCACGAAAAACACGAATATCAAAATCCTCCGATCCCACAACCATCTGATTAAAAAAACAAAACTGGAATTATTCTAAACATTTATTTATTCATGATTTACGTGAGAATTTCAATTTGTTAATTTATAAACTAAGATAAAAAGCAAAAAATAAATAAACTGAAAAAACAAGAAAAGATGTAACAATAGTATGATATTCTAAAATACACGTTAATATCAAATGATATTTTTAGCATCAGGGCTAGAATTAATGTGAAAGTTAAACTAGTGTAATATTTAGATATAGTTTAGTGCATGTTCTTTCAGAAAATATACTTCGTATGAAATAAAAATGTCTTATTTAAAAAATAACAATTGACATAACACATACATACAATCATATCTTGCTATAAATTAATGTAAATAAATTAATTCTTAATAAATTAAGAATAAAACATATTTCTTTTTTCCTTGTTTTCACTTTTATATTGAAAGTTTTCTCAACACTATTCCTGCTCCAAAAAATAAAATAAATTATCAAACTAAAATCTTTATACTCGAATTAAATACTAAAAAAAGGTGTGAAAAGTAGAAATTTTTGCTATTTCTAATTTCGTTACTATGCAACTTTGTAGTAAAGTTTTATGACGTACCTCACATTTTCCATCATCATTATAATCAACAAGAGCAAGAGAACATACATTATCTCCAGTAACCTGATCAATTAAATAAAAAAATTAAAACTATCATAAAAAACATTAAATTCAGAACAAAATGATTCATAAACAAATTAAAACAATCACAAACAGGCTACAACAACATTACTGTATAATGAAATACTAGTCTTGTGATAGTTTTATTATAAAAGTTCATTAGTTTGAAACAACATAAATCAAAATACCAATAAAAGCAGCATTAAAATAGTATTAAATGCTAACTTTCAATACATTACATTCATGCTATCATATATTTTGAGTATTATTATAACCATTTATTTATTTAATTCAAAATTTAAATATGACTTAAAATTAATTAAAAAAAATTGTATCAATTGAAATCATAGTTATAATAGACATTCAATCATATTCAACAATAATATCATAATATGTTTTAATGATAATGAGGCAATTAGACGTCATTAATTAATATAATTAGACTTAATTAATTAATTTAATAAGGCATAATTAAGAGAAATTATAAATGAAACAACTCACAGTCCAGAAAAGATCATTTCCTTCTGCATCATAACCCTGAATAGAACAGTTTCCCCCAACAATCGCCAGGGGGGTGTCAAAACTACTCAATTTTCCAATCACAATAGCATTTGCACCATCGGACACCTTTTTAAAAGAGTCAGAAAATATTACTAAAGACTAATTTAATATTAATACTTTATTCTATGAAAGGAGTCAAAAAACTTCAAATTAATTACTTTTACAATAAATTACAAAATGTAAATTATAAAAAGTGAAAACAATGCCTATAGCTAGAATTCGTTTTAAAATATAAATAGTAATTTAAAATTTTACGTTTATTCAACAAATATCTGAAATATTACCGACATTTATAAATTGAAAATAACGTTAATAACAATAGATTAACTATTAATAACAAATAATTCTGACTTCTTTATAGAACAAATCAGTGTTGTTGATAACATCGTATGCCAACACGTTGCTTTGTGTTCCGACAACAAGAATGTCTCCGTTGTTGGCTGGATTTAGACAACCGGTTGTCAAAGAAGTGACAACTTGATTAACGTTTAGTAGACTGATGTCACCTTGAGAGCCGAGTTCAATACGATTACCTTTTTGTTGAATACCATGACTGTTAGGATTGTGAATGAATACCTAGAGATAACAATACAAAATCTTAAAATAGGTGTAGTTAAACTAATTTAAGATCTTAGAAATAACAATTAAGGTCTAATTAAAATGGTATTATGATAATTTGTCAACGGACTTTTGGACTACAACACTAAGCTTTCTAATACTTGATCTTTACGTAACCTTAATCTTATTATAAACAATGATTCGAACTTGTGAAACCACATCAGATAAAGATAAGAAGATAAGATAATCATATAAACAAAGTAATGATAATATTATCAAATTAACATGTAAAATATAAGTGACGAGTGAACACTGGTTTAACAAAAAAATTAGTATTACTTTGTTTTATTAGTGCAAGTTTATACAGAAAAGATGAACATTATTAAGTATCATGCAAAGCTAATATGCAAGGAATGAATATTATATTATATGCTCAAGGCTCACTAGGAAAGTGGTAACAGCACTGAAACAAGACAAATCCAGGTTTGAATCTCGAATAGCTCACTATTTCTCTAAACTTCTCCAACCTTTAGTAAGATGCTTAATTTGACTACTATGTCTGAGACATCGTTCTATAATACTGTAATCCAGACATTAAATTTAACCACACAGTAACCAATATCATTACACAGTCAAGCTAAAATATTACTAAGTTTAAATGCAACAGCATACAATCTTCGTTACTACCTTCCCCCCTGTGGTGGCCCCTGTCAAGCAAGGCCTCTGCCCGTCATACTTTCCTATAGCGACAGTGCGGGGGTTGATTTTGTGGTTGAACTTCAGAGTAAAGATTGGAACAAGCATTTCAAAAACTTTGATTTAATACAGTGACTTTTAGATGAAATATTTGCGTGTCATATAATTTTATTTAAGGCGAATTTTGTACAAATTTAATCCAAATCGGTACAAGTTGACTGCTAACATTAACCCTAAATAGTATTAAGCTAATTAGATCATAACTATAGTGCTAAATCCTAATTAGATCCTAACCCTAATCCCTACATTCTAACTTCTAATGCTAACCCTAATTGATTTTGTACCGAATTAATCGTAGGCCTATTTAAGTAAAATATTAGTTGCCAGCATTAATTAATTAATAATTAATGATATCTCATTTACTATTAAACGATAATTATGAAATAAATAAAACGAATAATTATTTTACAATTTTTATATTTTTAATTATTTTATCAATTTAATAATTTAATTACTTTATATTTTATTTATTTTATTATTTACTAAAAAATTAAGCGTCGATTTCCATGGTTTCTTTACAGCGGAAATAAAATATTATAATTGCTTAAAACTTGATCAAACTAATTATATCAATTATTAATTAATAACTGATAATTATTAATTAATGACTGGTAATTAGTACTATTGCAATTTCGGACCATCGTTTTATTTCCGAAATTTATAATTTTTTATGTTAAATTACCAAATTTAAAAAAATCCGAAAATTTTTATCTGTGAGTTTATTGCACTGTTTAAATTGTAACGTTTTAAAATTAATCGTCCTAGCATTTAGTAAGTGTATTGATCGACTGATATGACTATTATAGTGTCAATTTCTAACATCTGCAGACTATCGATATTGTGATCAACTCAGGTTTGACCACAACTATCAAGAATGACTACCAGGTCTGATCAGAGAATCCAAAACAAGAGGCTAAACAAGATCACAGAATCTTTGCTCTAGTCAACATGGCACAATCACCGACCTGTGGGCACAATAAATAAGTAGGAATAAGATCTAAAGAACTAAAATATGTCAACCATAAAAAGTCATCACTAATTGTAAAGGAAAATTTACTCCTCTCTCGGAGCAGGCGTGGCGCCACGAATTTAAAAATGGAGGAGTCAAAAATCAGTTTGACCCCTTAAACTTCAGTTTGAGCGGTCAAACTGATATTGAACATTGACTAATGTTGAAAGTGATACATTTTTTATGTTAATATTTGAAAATACTACATTCTATATCACACATGTGTTCATTTCGAAAGTGATGACATTTTTTTTGCTTATTACTACATTTAGTGTGCTGAATTTCAATGTAAAATCCATTCAATTATATAACAGACGTTATGTTTTCCTCTCCTGTTCAGTTCGTGGGGGGGACACCAACCGAGCAGGGGGGGATATCACAAAAACTGGGGGAATATGTCCCCCCAGCTCCCATGGTGGCGCCGCGCCTGTCTCGGAAAGGGGAGTAAATTTTTCTTTAAAATTAGTGATGAGAACTCTAGAGAGGGTCTCTCTAGAGTCTCTCCTCTCCAATTGACAAAAATGAAATGAAGTTCCTTTCCCCTACCCTAAAATCGTCACTGAAGGTCAATTATATATCAGAAAGGCATATTTGTATATCGACCATACTTTGTAAATATAAATAATACTATAGATGCGAGTGCTATTTTTTAAGTCTGTTCATGAATGCTATATAACATTTCAGGCCAACACAAAAAAGTTAAAGCTATCAGGTGTTAGAATCGTGCTTTATCTTGGTAACCGTTATACACTATAAATATATTTTAAGTCGTCTGTCATGATTGGCTTAATAAAATACTGTTGTTGTCTGCTTAATATTATTTTCAATCGCGTTAAGGTGATTTGTAATAATTAAAGATAGCAGATATATTCTATTCAAATCTTCTCTGTTATGTAATAATCAGGGATCGCATTTAGTCTTTAAGTGTTATATTTAACTTTATAAGTTAGTAATAAACGCAGCGGGTAGATTTGCATACACAGCAAAGTTGTGATTATAAAGTCTACAGATACATATATAATATTTCCTGCGTTGTTACTATAGTGTGGCTATTTTAAGTATAATTGACACTCATACTGAATTATGATTTCTAAAGAAGTTTAGCCCTCAGGTTGTTATGCAAACATAGTTTAATGACAGTGCAAGAACAGTTAAAGACAGTTTAAATGACAGTGTTAATTCCAAATATATAATTATTCACTAATTTACACTTTAATAATTTGATTACAAGTATTATCTATAGAACTGAGAGATGACGACTCCGCGACGCAAGGAACCCGTCCCAATCTCAGTGGACGCTGTCCGCAAACGCATCCGTCGCGATGTCCTATCAGTCCAACGAGAAACCGATCTCTTCCTTCAACGCTACGTTGGAAATGTTGGAACCCCAGACAACTGGCCAGAGTTCCTCCGTACAGCGGGTGATGTGGCCGGCAAGCCATATCACTCCATGAGTGGGTACAGGGACCTCGAGGGTGTGCTGAGACGCGTGCGCGGTGATCCAGCTTTAGAAGACTACAGAGCACACGAGTACGACGAGTTAAGACGAGTGGTTGAACGAGCCAAAATGTTTGAATATATCGAGTATAATTTAAAGAATAAACTGGTGAACACTTATGAGGATCAGTTGGATAAGTTCTGTCTGAGTTTCTATCAGAGATCCTACGGGGATGATCTGAAGTCAGTAAGAGAGTATGAGATAATGATCGCGGACTGGAGAAGAAGAATCCAGGAGGATTTCGATAGGGTTGATGAAGATATGGATGAGGTTGATAGATACTCCAATTCTTTCTCGGATTACATCAATAACTATCCCGCGGTTGTGGATAAAATGGAATCCTCATGTAAAGGTCTGATAGCAGCGTGTGAGCCGATGAAGGAATGGCTCTCAGCCGACGCGGAGTATCCGAAGAAAATCCAAGATGAAATATCGAGTTATTCCAGGAGGAAAATGAATCTGAAGGAAGTGATAGAAAGCACGGAGGAGTCTCGTGCGAAAGAAGAGAGAAGGTTGAGAAGAGCTGCCGCGGAGAAATTACGACTGGAAAAGGAACTTGTGGGAGCCGCGGATCAGCAGAAGAGTCTGGTCCGCAGAGAGGAAGATGTACAAGAAGGGTACGCGAGGTATAACAAAGAACTTCATAAGAAATATAAAGAGATGGACGAGTATGATAATAGACGACGCGGCAAACAAAATGAGTCATCGCAAGCTTACTGGAATGACAAGTGCGATGGGGTTAGAGTTGAAATCCAGGCGCTTGAAGAAAAGTTAGCCACAATGAGAATGCAGATAGACCATTTGAGGAGAGATAGAGTTAAAGTGCAAGGAGAGATAAACCAGCTTGCAGGGGAGGTTGAGGCAAGACAAGAGAATGAAGAAATAGTGACCGCAAGAGTGAGACGACATGGGGATAACTTACAGATGGTGAATGAAGATATTGAGAAGAGAGAGTGGAATATAGACACGTTGAAGAAAATAAGAGAAGCTAAGCTGAATGCTGATGTGCTGAAGAAGATTGATAGATATGGATATAATCCCGAGAGGCTAGTGCACAACAAAGGTTTGTATACACTGTATTTTCAAACGTTAGAAATGTTAATATTTAGTAACATAATCTTAGTTTTAAACAATAGTTTGAATATAAATATATCATTGTAGGTCTGATATTTTTTATATTAAGCACACATATGTATAAAATTGTACCTGCATATGAAAGTACAAATGTCTATTTTTGAGGTTGATCGCATTTGTTCATTTCAGCTTTGGACAGGACCATGAGCTAATTGTTATATATTATAATAACTTGACAATTGTGTTGTACAGCTATCTATAATGATGAGACGCGCGATGCATTCGACATCACGTCAGACTCAATCGGTAAAGACTGGAGCGACCTCTATATGCAACTTCCTTTTCGTCCAGAAAGAGAACCAAGACAGAGACTGAGGGATATTGAAAGTATAACATTGTGTTTAGAAATTCAATTTTATTTGTCTTTTGTTGAATAAGCTATTATAATTTACGGAGTAATAGAATGTTATGGCAAAATTTCAATCATTTTGGTCACTGAAACTGTTTCAGCCTTAAGTATATTGTTTATTTATTTACTGCTTAGTTATTATTCAATGTTTTGTGAAACTATAATTGAAGCCTATAGCTTTTATACAATTATTTGCAATAATTATTGTTTTAATTATTTGAATATTATAGCTTTTATTATTTTTCATACTGTAATTTTTTGTGTTGTTTCAGTAATTGACATTAGTCATCGCCGATTGGACCAAGGCTTCGAGCTCGTAGCCAATAAGGGCTTAGAGAAATGGCGTCGCCTAAGCAGTCAAGCTACAGTCAGTGAACTTGTGCGCACTTTGAGAAAAATGAAACGATATGATATTGCAGATAGAATCCAATTAGAAAACGACCAGCAGAGAGGATAATAATTATATTACAGTACCAAGCAACAAAATGAAAAAACATAAAATCTGCTCCATCTACTGATAGAAAATTAAAAATTCTATTGAATGAACATAAAGTTTAATGATAAAGACAAGTAACAAGCTAATATTCAATTAAGATTAATTGTATTACTATTATATTAATGATGAAAATACGAATGAAAATAATAGACAAGACAATACACACTTATTAAACTTATAAAATACAAGTATACCTGATATTGAGAAGCTAAATAATACAATGCACTTTAATAATAAAACAATTTATAACGAATATTATATACATAATAAAAGTTAACATTCTTCTTTTACTTAGTTAAAGCGCTTAATTAACTCTTTTGAACTTATCTGTAGCTTATGATTAAAATATTAAATGAACTTTCGAAAATCACATTGTGACGTTTATTTAACATTCAAACTAATATTAGACTTAATGGTATACATAATATTTTTTACAAATAATATAAATTTGCCAGTTGTGAAGAGAGAAAGCCCGACTGGAAGGGGTGGGGGTCAAAAACTACTGCAAAAGTATATCTTCATAGATTATATCTGTCGATATGTATATACAGATAATTATAATCATTGGTGACTTTAGATGCAGGTGCTGAGGTCTTAATGCATTGGAAGCACCATTTATTTCTGCTGCATATAACCATAAGTGACTTTAGATGCAAGTGCATATATCTTAGATGACATCTATGATATTGGCTCTACGTATTTGAACTAGGGACAGAATACCAGCGAGAACACAGAGTGCACAAGAAGCGAGAGCTAAGTAGAAAGACCAAGACAGAGTTCCTGTCTCATTGCTGTATGAACCGTACACACCAATAGTCACACCAATGAAAAAAGCTAAACAGAACATCAATGTTTTATTTAGTGAAATATTAATTATCGAAATGTCATAGATTTATTAAAATGCATGTAAACAGCATGTAATCATAGTTTGTTATTAGTTTGAGTTTAATTTTAAATGACACATTAAATAAATATATTGGGTTAATTATTTATTTTACATGATAACATGCTACAGTCATATATACATAATAGAGCTTATTACTCAATTATACAGTATAGAAGGAGTTTCTTTGAATTAAAGAAGTTTTCTCATTAAAGGATCAATCTTTATTGACAATAACATGAGATTTCAAAATAGAAGGGGGGAGTTGTTAACTAAAAAGTGACAGATTTTAAAGAACCAAAAATAAAATAGTTAGAGCCTACTTTGCACGTACCTGCAATGAAAGAGATAACAGTAAGAAGCACTAGGGTTAGATTCTTGCTTACTGCATTTCCTGTTATATAAATAACTGAAAGTCCAAATGCAATGATCAATACAATCAAGGCAATGCTGGCCAAAACTTGAGTTGACAATAACCAGTCTGTTCAGCATAAAACAAAAGCACGTATTAAACTCGTAACAGTTTTTATTTGTTCGAAATTAGAATGCATCTATTTTGCTGAATCATTTTGAATCATTTTGAATCATTTTCGAATTTTATTAATTGCTGAATCATTTTGTAGCTTTATGTTTATCTTTGTTTGTCTTCTCATTAAAAAGATCTATAATATTGTCTTCATAAATGTTCATTCAACAATCATTCAACCTAAAACATATTGCTATTATGTTGCATTATTCGATTACAATATAATCAGAATTATGGGGGTCAAGTCAACTCGCCTACTGGGTAACTCGTCTACTGGGATCTCGCCTACTGGGTAACTCGCCTACTGGGGATCTCGCCTACTGGCAATCTCGCCTACTGGGGATCTCGCCTACTGGGAATCTTGCCTACTGGGGATCTCGCCTACTACTAAAATTTCTACTTTTTAAAATAAATGAATAAAATAAATAAAAATAATTTACAATAAATAAATAATAAAATTAAGAAAGGAAAGAAAATATTAAATAATTAAAAATAATAATTTAAATTTAAATAATAAATAAAAATATAAAAAATTAATTAAAAAATAAAAATAATAATAAAATAAATTATTAATGATGAAGCAACTAACGTTACAATTAATTAAATCGTTACGATTAATGCAAATAACGTTAAGTAATACAAAAAAGAATAAAAATAAAAATAATAAAATTAAATATAAAATAAAAATAAAAAATAAAATTAAAAAATTAAAATAATAAAATAAATAAATGATAAAATAAATAAAAATAATAAAAAAATAAATGTTATTAGAATTAATAATATTAATTATAATTTCTATTTATAGTAAAATTTATTAAAATTAAAAATTAAATTTATTTAAAATTTATATTAATTCATAATATAATTTTTCCAGTAGTCGAGATCCCCAGTAGGCGAGTTCGCCAGTAGGCGAGTTCCCCAGTAGGCGAGTTCCCCAGTAGGCGAGATTCCCAGTAGGCGAGATTTTCAGTAGGCAAGATCCCCAGTAGGCGAGATCCCCAGTAGGCGAGATTCCCAGCAGGCGAGATCCCCGGTAGGCGAGATTCCCAGTGGGCGAGATCCCCAGTAGGCGAGATTCCGTAGGCGAGATCCCAGTAGGCGAGTTACCCAGTAAGCGAGTTGACTCGAAGCCAACAATTGTACTTGTACAATTGGTTTATAATAATTCTATATTGACTATCATCGTTTCGTAGCCTATGAACAGTGACTTGAAAGAATCATTTTTAAAACTAAATATACTGTTAAACTGTAAACAGCACCATAATATTAATATTTTGAAAGTTAAACTTAAAAACGTTAATATAAATAAAAAACAAAACGGATAAAGAAGAGAATGTAGGCCTATCAGAGTAGAAAGGTAGGCCCTAGCTTCTAATACTTATATATTGGCATTTGACATCATTTAAAAACGCCATGCACAACATTTCTTTCTCTACTTGTCAGATTAAAAGTTTTACAAGTAAATAGTAAATAAATAATTATACAAAATAAATTAATAGAAGATATTAAAAATAAAAAATCATAAAAATACCAATGATAGGGCCTACAAGCAGAGCGAAGTCATAACAACTTTGTACTTGTATAGACTCTTTAAACAAGTACAGAAGCATTAGAGCTGTAATTTCTTTTATTGTAAATTATGCTAAACAAAATAATGCTAAATAAAAGAAAGATTCTCCTCACATCATTGTTGCTAAATGAGCCATTGAGAGAAAGGTTAAGTTTGTGGTAAATATGAACGTCTCCTGATTTGATTATAGCAATATAAGCGGCTTGGCTATCTTCTTTCAACAAAACTTTAATTACAATACAACATTAATTACAATTCAGCTTCTAATATAAATTCAAGTATTTTAACATTGAGTTTATTTGCAATAGAATAGTCTTCTAGTATAATAGGGCGCCGTGTCAAAATAGCGCAGGTCAAAATAGCGCGGCCACAATAGAGCGGTCAAAATAGCGCAGGACAAAATAGCGAATGCCCAAAATAGCTTAAGGTCAAAATAGCGCAAGACAAAATAGGCAGGACAAAATAGCGCAATGTAGAGTGTTCCTAAGTACACAATATATTGTGAAAAATCTCATAGGGCCTACATAAAACTAAATTAAAGAGAAAGAAAAGCATTAATGAAGATAGATCTCTTATATCAATAACAAATGTAAAATTATTTAAAAACTGATTTTAATGACAACTTGTACAACAACTAGTATTTATGAATATGAAATAATATTATTAAACAAAGTAGGCTTATAGGCCTAAATGAAATGAAGACCTTTACAAAATGCAAACATTATGTTGTTCGGCTGTCAACACAAGTCGCGTAGTTAGGATTTATGGGGGGGGGGGGGGGGCGGGGGTGTTACCTCAAAAATGTAGGTGATCTC
>JAQIXG010000253.1:0-37527 GCA_034700105.1 Oconnorella tubifera
TCACTGCATGTTTTAAAGACATTCGCAGTGTCACGCCTTTGTTGCTTTTTGTTGAAAATCCATTCGAATGTGACGTTAGAACTGTAGGCACAGGAATGCAGTTGTTAGGGGGCGATGAAGGTGCAGTGTAACTGAAAATAATTGAACTGCAGCATAACACGGCTCTTCGAAGCAAACACAAGTATACACCGCCAACTGAGTTTTGAATGTCATATGTTTCTTCTACGGAATTTCAACACATATCTAAATGTTGCAAAAAAACTATTGATAATGTTTGGGAGCACTTATGTTTGTGATTGTGGATTCTCTGCCATGACGAACATCAAGTCAAAAAATCGAAACTCTTTGACTAATGAACATTTAGAAAATTTGATGAAAGCGTCTGTTGCTCAGGACCAACCACAAACTAAGAAAATTGTTAATTCAATTCAAGGTCAAAGATCTCACTAACAACTTTCTTGAAGATTGTGATCATTCATCATTAATGCAAAGCTGTGGCATGGATATTATTACTATTATTTTATGCCAACTCTTAAATAAAAACTGTACAAACTAAAGAACAGCGTAAAGTAAAGCGTACACATTTTTTAAAATGTGCACGCTTTTTAATACATAACATTTAATTTTTAATACATAACATTTTAAAATGTGAACTTAATAATAGTAAGTAAACTTAAGTAAACGCTATTATTAGTGGTAAATTTTATTTTCTCTGCATTTGAAAATTTGGTTTGGCCTTCGGCTGGGTAAATTTTTTTTAAGTGGCCCACGGTATGAAAAAGGTTGGACAACGCTGCTGTAGATGCTTGTAATATTAAATTAAGTATATTTTTCTTGTAACAGGTTTCGTAATAGTAAAACATACAAATAATTGATTGATTGTCATCTGAGGATTTGTATGATAAATTAACATTCAGGCATTGTTGTTAATAATTGGGCCTATAACACGTGAATACTAATTACTGAAGTCTTTGGAAGACACTGAAGATTATTATGAAGCAAATGAAAATGGTTAGGCCCACATGGATTTCATTATTTATTTTCTTTTTATGGACAGATTCAACAATTGGCATAGGTAAGTTTAAATGCAAATACATATTTACTTTATCACTATATATTTACTAGTTAGGTCCATATATATCTAGTCGCTATTTATGATATTAAACGAATAATTTGAAATAAAACTTCAAATCGTAATTGAAATGAATTTTGGAGTAGTCACAACGGTATGTTACAAAACCGAAAATTGAATAAATGTTTTAAAATATTTCATGGAAATTTCAAACTTTAACACATTTTGCAAATCTTATCGTCGGAACCCACCAAAATACTTTATTTCCTGCTTACTTATAGAATATCAAAACAAAAGTAGGATAAAGGCACCTAACTTCATTCCAATTCGTTTACTTACAAAGAGCTTGATGTAATGCGTATATTTTATCACTTTGTAGCCTTGAACTTAAATAACTGTGACGGCTATGCTCGGCGCGGTGACGGAGTCGTATGCTACTCTGTCAGCCAGACGATAGCCAACTGGCAAGATGCCCTCAGTGTATGTCGGGCAAGAGGCATGACCTTACTCACTGTGATGTCACAGGCAGAAGCGGACACCATCTTTAATTTACTTGATGCTAAGTCTATGGTGGACTCATGGCTTGGGATAATATCCGTAGGAAACGAATGGAAGTGGTTGGATGGTAGGATATATAATTATAATAATTATTATTGTAAATTTACAATATAATAATTAAATTTAGATAATATTGATTGAATAAAGAAATTTGGTTATATCAAGGGCATGTGAATATAGATATTGTACTGTTTTATCAAAATAGTAAATATCATTGTAATGATATCTGGATATAATATCAATGCATTGCATCTAATTAATGCCATGATAAATATGGTTGACTGATCACTGTACAATAAGCTTTTAACTACAATGAATTAATATTTCCTAAGTGGTTGAAAAAAGTTAAATTAGTTTATTGCCCATTAGAAGGCCTCACTGAGCTCTCCATTAAATTAAATTCTATAATAATTTTATTATTAGATTTTGTGCTTTTTTTATTTGTTCTCTGTTCATGTATTTTCAATTTTTAGTTGAATAAAATATTAATCTTATGTTTATTCATAGTAAAAGTGTTTTGACTCATATTGAATTTTATAAATTAGTGAAATTCTAATGAATTAATAATTCATAAGTGGTTGAAAATGTGTTTTTACAGGCGTAGAAATTCAAGGCCAGGGATGTTTTTTGGACGATCAAAATAATCATGATCTTCAGGTTAAAACGACTTTCAGTAACAACAGTGCCACTCAATGCAGACAATATTGTGCTAGCAAGTCTTATGCTTATGCTGGACTTGAGGTAATTATCAACTTAATTTTTATAATAACCAAAGAGTGCATTGAAGTATTTTTGATTAAATAATATTACAGTTATACAGTATTAATGACAAAGGAATATATAACTGTGACTTTATTGCAAGATCATATCTGTAGACTACTGACTACAGATATGACAATTTATTTTTTCAAAGACTTGAAAGATTTTAATAAGAATACTTTGAAGAAAACTTGTGGATTATGTGATATTGGATTATTTAAAAAAATGATTATTTTGCATTGTTTGGTGCATCATGCATCTAAAGAAAACGATATATATAAAGTCTTTAAGTTCAATAATAATTTAAATTCAGTAATAGATCATAAATGAAAATAATAATAAATTCAATAAAGTCTTGTTTCACTAAAATTGTTCTAATCATTTTTTCTCACTCGAGACAACACTATTTCACGAATATCCCAAATAAAAAGTAAAAAATAAACTGGATTTGTTTATGTTTAATTCACTAGGCGGCGACAGATTGCTGGTGTGGTAACTCATTTGGAAAGTACGGACAGAATGGTGCTCAGTGCATTCTGACTTGTCCTGGCGCCCCGGGGATAAGTTGTGGAGGCACTACATCACAAATGATCATGGCAACTGCTGGTAAAATACTGTATTATTGTTTAATATATTTAAGAAGCATTAGAGAATCGCCCCAACATAGGTGATATTAGGGTTTATAAAGCAGGCAATGTCATCAAATATTTCAGTTTTTAATCTTAAAGTAATTTGTAAGTTACAGAATTCATTTGAAGTAATTTAAAGTAATTGAAATATAATTTAATGCAGTTTATATCTGAAATATGTAAATCAGCCCCCCCCCCCTGCTAGATGATCTGGACTCGTCAACGTTTGGAAATAGTTTCTGTTCTGTTTTATGTCGTTTTTAATTGAGTAAAATTTGATTGATAAAACTTTCGTACTTTTGTAAAGGAGCCGTATTTAACTCAAAATAGCTTAACATTCTTTTTTGTTTGTTTAATTTTTAGATTTATTTGTGTTTATATTACAAAAAAATCATCCTCTTAGTATTAAGTGGTTATATTTTGTGCTGAATTATATAATGTTTGTATTAAAGTATGGAGTAACGCTAAAAGTTGAACAAATATAACACATTGTATAGGTTGAATGACTCGAGAAACTGTCATTAGAAATACTTTTCTATTATATGAAAGAATAAGTATAATGATATAAATCAGGTAAGCTAGATTAGCAGTAAATTTTTAACTTTAGACCACCCTTAAGTGAAAATTTGACAATCTCTTTCGATGTTTAGCATCTTTTGACAGTTTTCTAATTTCAGTAAACGTAGCTTCTGTATTGAGAGATTAAATAAATTCTATTCTCAATGTACATATTTTCTTTGCTAGGCTCTTATTCCAACTGGTACCTTGGTCAGCCGGATAATAGCGATGGCAATCAGAATTGTGCCAAAGTGGATGGATTGGATGCTTTATATCAATGGACAGCCACTGATTGTACAGACAAAGATCTTAACTTTGCTGTATGCAGCATAGGTATGTCAATTCATCACTGTCATTTATATTTAATATGGTTTATTTGCATTCAAATATCCTTGTAATATTATAATACACGGCATAAGTATATTATATGCCATATGGTACAAGTTTGAATAACTTATATAGAGAAATTGGTTTCTTTCTATACATTACGATTGCTGGTATTTCTATAGAAATTAAACGTTTGTGTAATTTCTAAACTGTTCCTATCAATCATTTACTGTTAATGTTGTAATTTAGGTTTTTTATGAAACCATTATTTTAGACCTTTTGTAGGTTCTGGTATTATAGATATAGCCCCGAATAATTATCCATCCATGGATTGTTATGTATGGTCTTTTCTTATAGATTACGATATTTGTTTTTAGTAAATTTTCAACAATTCTTTGTTATAAGTAAATAACCCTTTAGATACCGAGGATTAAAATCATTATAAAAAGTTGATGCAAACTTAAAATGCACCAACATCTGTTTTACTACAGTATACAGAATGAGCTAAGGTGTGGCTTAAACTATAGCAGCATATTTTTATTTGTATTCCATCATTTTTGCTACCTTTTATTTGCAAACTTAAAAGTCCATATAATAAAGCCACTTTAAAATTTGACTCTAATAGACTACTCTTGTCATATAATTTTGCTTTACAAAACAATATATTACTTTTTATATTGTACTTGCTTTGCTCTCACTCTAGCATTTCTGAGGCACGCATATTACGATATAAATTGCTAATAGTTTTAGAAATGAAAATTATCTTAATATGATTAGAATCAAACATTAGATTGAACAAAGTTTAGAATCTTCATAATCTAAAAATGACCCTTCTTACATTATAACTCATATATCAATGTCAGTTCTATAAGATTAAGATATATTAAAATATGAATCATTGTAATGCAGGCTTTGTGACAATTTCGTATTTTTTTGGCCTTGAATTTAGGTCAATGCTTACTGCCTGGGTATACACCATCTATTCTAACAAAATCTAAATCTCACCGATTCAGTGAGTTGATATGACACCATTGTTAGAAAACACAAAGAAACTTTAGTAAATCAAGTCAATCTTCGACCAGCTATTATATCAAACACTTAAACTTTAAGGATTCTATTGAATATTCAAATGCTTAAAAGAACGTCTTAAGGGATTGCTTTAGGAGGGCTATAAAACATTTCGGAACAAT
This sequence comes from Oconnorella tubifera, assembly GCA_034700105.1. NCBI lineage: Eukaryota > Metazoa > Annelida > Clitellata > Enchytraeida > Enchytraeidae > Oconnorella > Oconnorella tubifera. The sequence goes on from JAQIXG010000253.1 coordinate 5,094, forward strand.
TGTCCTGTTTTTAGCACCATTTTACTTTTTTGATCAAATATTGGTTAATAGCAGTTGGTTTGCTGCCTTGTGGAAAAAAATTCAATTATTGATAGTTTCTGAGTATTTGTACACCTTAAAAATTAAAAAATTAAGATAAATAGTTATCTAGTTTAAAAGCCGGATTTATATTGTTAAAATTTTATATGATAAGATAAACATCTAATGTTTTGTGTCATTCTGTCGATTTGCGCTTAATGCTTTAGTGTGCACACAATCTATTTCAAAACATTAATTTTTGTAGTATGCACACAACTGATTACTATTTGAGTTTTATTATGTCATCATAACTGATTAAATTCATAAATCATTTATTAATCAATTGCTTCAATTAATTCTTTAGATTACTTTTCCCTCAAAATAAAAATTGTACTCAAGCTTTTTATGTGCTTACTTCGTCATTTGAGAAAATGTTACCTATTTGATAGACTTATTAAGATTCAAGTGTTGTCATCTCATTGCGTCTACACTTCCACTTGACAAAATGCCATTTTTATATTTTTTGTGTTAATTTCACCTTAAAAACAAGCGAATAAAATCTTCCACTACTACTACTACTAAATCTAATACATTTATTTGCGAATATTTTAACAGCAAATCCTGCTTTTAATTGCAATCAATACGGATCGTACCGGTCCAAAGATGGTCGTTGCCTTTACGTCCTTCAGCCCCAGACAAAGTTGAGCTATTTCAACGCCAGGCTAGCGTGCAGCCAATGGGGAGGCGACCTGGTTATGATCAAGAACTTGGCTGAGAGCCAAGAACTGGCTTCATTTCTGGGCAGATCATTCCCCGGGTCAAGTTTCTGGATTGGATTGGTTAAACTTTATTGGGAATGGGAAACTGGTGAGTAGTGTGAGATCAATCGATCAATCAATTAATTAATCGATTAATGAATTAATCAATAAATTACTCAATTTGTCAATTGATTAATCAATATCAGTCTAATATGAATATAAATGAAAAATCAATGTAATGAATTTTATTTCAAATGATCAATAAATTATAAATCAATCGATCAATAAAATTCAGTCAATTAATCAAATGCTATTCAGTCAGTCGGTATCAATTACTTAAATAATATTTAATGTGGATATCAGTAAGTCAATTAACATAAACTGAATATAAACTGCAATTAATGTTAGAACTTCTTTCTAAAATTTTATCGCATTGGTGTATTATAAATCTTGTTTTAACTGCATACCTTATTTCATATAATGTTCTATATTATCTAATTGAGTGCTTATTTATGAAAATAATGATTTTTAATCCAGGCGATGCGTTTTACTACAACAACTGGTTCTCTAAGGAACCGACCAATCAGGGCGAGTCGTGTGCAGTAGTCAGTCGACAATATAAAGGCCAGTGGCAGAGTGTCATGTGTGATGGACCCAGACTTTACATCTGTCAATCATGTAAGTGTTCAATTTAATACTGTTTGGTAAATATTTAGGCATTGTTATTAATTAGTTGTTAATTTATCAGAAATTGAAAGCCCAGTCAAAAATCTTTCACTTTAAAAATTACAAATATTAAACAATACTAAAGATTAAAAGTTTTGATTTACAATATAAACAATTATGATAATATACGATATACATTTATAAACAAAATACAGAACAAGTATTGCAATCTACAATTTAAAAGCACTTTCTTTGAACAATATTTTGAACACCCCCCCCCCCCGGCTATAAGGTAAGTTGTTTAGACTTTTACACTGGTAAGGAAATGTATCTAAACATGTAATAGTGTATAATACACTGTATAATGTGTTATAATTTGTTTCACTGTGTGCTAATTTCAGCGAACAGTTCGAGCAATTCAACCCAGCAAAATTTCATCACAAATCCTCCAGTCTCAACCACCCAGCCTCCCATCGGTCCCCTTAGGACCGCGCCTACAGTGGCAGGGGCTCCTGGAGCTCCAGGAGCGGCTACTTCAGGGGGAAGAAGCCCAGGGCAGGGGGTTGATGTACAGAATACTAAAAATCTTTCGGATGGTAGGAAATACGACTTTGAAATAAATTATTGAGTAAAAGATCTTTTAATTTCATTTTTCAGTAATTTATTTTCATATATGTTTATTAAACTAGTGGAATAGTATTCAATTATATTTAATTATTTAAATATAATCTAGTTTAGTGCTAAAATTATAAACTAAATTAGTCTGTAATCAATAAATGAATTATTAATCTACAAATATAAAATAAAATTATTAGTTAAAAAACCGAATTTGATTGACAAACCAATTATTGATAACTTGAATTTTAATATCACTTTTTTCTCTAGTGTATTTAGTACACTAGAGAAAACTTTAATAGTACGTTTTAGTCCTTGAATAATATGTGTATGAATTTGTTAAAATTTCAAGCGACTAGAATTTTTATTTTGTATTTATACCTTTAATATAACTTTCTGTGTCTGACAAGCACTTCATTTAGAAGAAAATTAACAATTTCTTGCAATGTTTTGCTGAATTTTTCTGTAATTCTTATCTAATTTTCTTCTTGTTTTCAGCTGAATTAGGAGGGATCATAGCGGGGGCCGTGGCAGGATTCTTGATCCTTTTGGCCGTTGTTATCACAATTATCTTTTGTTGCATAAAGTAAGATTTATCTTTTCGTAGCATAAATTCTATTACATAGTTACTAATATAAAATAATTGTAACTATTTTTAGCTTCATTAAACAATTACTTATCATAATCATTAAGAGTGCAGAGAGTTTACAAATTGCTGTACTTCTGCACTTTTGGAATTCGAATTTTGAGCCATTGGCATCTGAGTCTCTAAAGAGTGCACTAACTTGACTCACAAGATGTCATCGACGTTATTATCATAAGTAACAGATGCTTGGCTTATAGTTTAAAGTTAAAACCTGATACAAGAGTATTCGAAAAGAAACTAAATTTGTTAAGGAAATCTGTTATTGTTCTTTTTCTTTTCTCTGTTTTTATTCAAAAGTAACTCTTGAAACAAAAACTTTTTTGATTTCTTTCAGAGGTTGTCCGGGAAAAAAGTCAAAAACTGAAGCGTCCCGAACAAAAGCAGAAGACGTTGAAGAGCCCCCCCCAAATTATTTCTTTGGTATAGATGCGGGGCCCTATACCTCACCCTTATCCAAGGGGGTTGACAAGAATGGGTCGGTCAGAAGTGGGTCACAATTAGGGACCGGTAAAAGACCGGATGTTGTGCCTAAACACTCAACAGCGGATTATTATTCCCATGTTGGGGGAAATTATTCTCGGTAGAAGGATCTGGTTGTGTGTCTGCAACTTCAAGTTATGTCTTTATATCACATCAGCACAAAAAGACTATTTAGTCAAAGATAGTATGAAACGAATATTCAACTGCCATAAGAAAGAGTTTGAGATAATGTCTGTATTATTAACTGGGTGTACAGAAATCAAGCAGTGAGTGAATGATTAAGTCTTGAAACAATCATCTAAATTATAGTTGCTAGGATTATTGGAGAAGGTGTAGACAGGCTATATCATGACCCAATAGTCCCTCTGGAGCTTAGGGTCTCTCCTGATAATATGATTATTAATACGTCTATGTAAGTATATGTATAACTGCGTAAGATTTCGGTTAAAATAAATGATAAGATTCATTGTAATCAAAAATCTCTGTGTATCTACTATATTTACTATATATCTGTGCGTCAGATATACAGTATATGTTAATGCTACTGTACTGTGTCTTATTGCAAAGTTTTCTTTGGAATGGAACTTTTGTGTATATAAATTTACTCCTGATTCTTTCCAATGATGTGTGTTCTATTTGCTTGTTTGTGTATCAATCCGTTGATTGTTCAGTAGATATACATAGTTGATAATGTATTGTTACTATTAATCAATGCAATGATTGTGGTGTTCATTAACTTGGATTTATTGAAATCAATATATGCCAATCTTGTATAATATTTGCGTTTGTATTGTTAGTAATATAATTTATTGATGGTGCAATTAGACAGGATTAATTTAGAGGCTTTTAGATACAATTATATATCTAAATAAATTATATATTGTACATATTATAGGTTTAATTTATTCGATTATTCATGTTGTAACTAGTTAGAATATTTATGTAATAATCAGTAGATCTAAGATTCTAGTTGGCATTGCACTTTTTATAAAAACCTGCTTTTCACTTCTCTAGAAACTTTAATGTTAAATATCATAATTTTTCTTCACTAAACTGAGTGTTAATGCTGCTGAGTTCTGCTTGTATATAAATTCATAATTTTCATAATTACGGATAATTTGAAATAGTGTATTGTATTTGGTTTTAATTTTTGTTCATTTTGCTTGTTTTGTATAATATATATGTCCGTTTGTATATTTAATTACAGTTCTACTTAAGAAATTATTTTAATCATATTTAAGCTTTGATAAAAAATAAGTTTAACATCCGAACTACCGTGTAAAAAAACTATTCTGACATAGCGTCCATTTAAACACCTTACTAAAGGATGCAACATATTGCTTTTTATGCAACTCGAACCTGGAACTGGTCCGCTCGGAGTCCGGTCACTACCACTTCTCTAGCAAGCTTCAACTTTATATAATTGTGATAGTTCATATTTTGTTTGTTTGATTTGGTGTAAATAACCTATTTCTTTCTTTTGGTCTTTCCATAGTTGATATTAATGACATCTTGAAGGAGTATATTTTCTTGTCGATATATTCGTAATGATTTTTTGAAATTACTCTGTTGCTTTTTGTTGAGACTGTTTTATAACGACTAGCTTTGTGTACTGTTTACACTGTAAGTGTTTGTGAACTATTATCGTATATTATTACTGTGAACTGTTACTGCTACTAGTATTAATAAACTTCTCTACACAGTGATTAACTAAGTTATTTTAAAGATTAAATTCGTGGCGCTTATTACTAAACTGTATCAGTAGGTCCATCTGTTTATATTGTATATAGTTCGTTTTCTATTGTTTAGTAAAGTTACTTGGATATGTCACTGGTTTTAATAAATTGCTAAAATTAAAACTTGCCTATTTATCTGATGTACCGTGATTCAACAAATAACCTCATTACGATTGATGTTAATTCAATTGCTCTAAGCCTAGTTTAGATAAGTTGTAGTTATGTAGTCTAATTTATAATTTATAATATGTATTTTGCCAATGCTTGCATATTGTTTAGGTTTCTTGATCAATGAGTAACAATCAATAACTCGAAATATTTAAAAACTTTCATCAAGTTCTACCCCTTTGTTGGCCTTTATATTATACAATAACAGTCCTATTTAACGTACTCAACCGGTGCTTAACTGCCAAGAATATTATCAGGATTAGGGCTAGGGATGAAATTGGGTTGATATTAGCTTAAATTAGAATTGTAATCAATAAATTAGACATAAAATGGATAATCAATATCTTGGATATAAATTGTTAACAATTTATTTCTTAGTTTTATAAATGATCATTTTCACATCTCTGCATTTTTCGACAGTATTTGTTCATTAATTTGTTAAATAACTCTATTCATCTATATGTATATAATATTGGTTACATACATATAGATAAATGGAAACTTACACAAGTGGTGCAAAGTTGCAATCGATTTATTATACGATCTGATTTATTGTGATTTAATCAAATATTTGACTTTAAATAATCTTATTAAAGGCTTATATTCATATATATATTTTTTTGGTTTTAGGACGATTCGTCCCCGGACGGTTCGTCCTCGGACGGTTCGTCTCGGACGATTCGTCTCACGGACGGTTCGTCTCGCGGACGATTCGTCTTCGGACGATTCGTCTCAATTTGTTTAAATATGTTGATAAAAGTTTAAGATATATAGCAAATAAAAGATAATTATTAAAATCAATATACAATATACTATCACAGTTATTTAGTTACTGAAGATTTGGATTATAATCAGGAAAACCCTCTAAGTAATGGTAATTTATTTTCATAATAAAAGTTTATACAAATTTTATAATAAAAAACAGTTTTTACAAAAGGAAAGGACTATAATACACTCTCTGCACGTAAACCCATGATAGCATAGGAGTCACAGGAGTACAAAACAAAACTAAGTAATTACAAAGAGGAAGAAAAATGAAGAAAATAACAAAAACATTCAAGAAATGAAGTGAAAAATGAAGAAAAAAACCAAACAGTAAAAAGAGGGTATTGAAAAATTAAAGGAAAGAAAATAAATTAAAGATTAAAACATATTCAAAGATAAATAAATATAGAATGTAGCAACAAAACACTAACTCTGTAAGGCTGTTTCAAAAAGTGGCAGGCTATTTTTTTGAGACGAATCGTCCGCGAGACGAAACGTCCGGGGACGAATCGTCCGTGAGACGAACCGTCCGAGACGAACCGTTCGGGGACGAATCGTCCGGGGACGAATCGTCGGACACCATTTGTTTGTCTTAACTTAAACAACTTGTGATTAAATTTAAATTTTGACATTAGGATTCAAGCTATACATCTTTAAATTTTTGAAAATATAAATCCAGAAATTTAAAACAAAATTACGTACTGAACACTGAATTTGGAGAACATACAACAAGATAGATATGTTTATTAAATTGCATTCTGTACGCCTATCAATAAATATACACAAATAAATCACTACTGCATCATATAAAAAATAATAGAATCATGAATACATAAGTGTGTATTACCTACATTCATAGCGATTTATTAATACTCAATTAGATTGTAAAAAAACACATTTACAGTGACAATATTGTAAAAAATGAAGTCTTGACACAATAAACTAACAATAAGAACTTTGTGCCTCACATTAATCAAAATCTGCCAAAACAAGTTTAAAACCAGTTTTAGTTTATGACTAAAACCACCACTGCTCCAACCTCTTGGCCCTTTCAGAACTCAGAAACATTCAGCATAACGAATGACTAATAATGGCACAATTTTAGATCTGTACGTCATCTCAAATTATGCGTTCAATAATAAAGCAGTAATATGATCATTAATTTAATAAATCTACAGATTATGAGCTATAATCAATCACTGGGTTATACACGAGATTGTAATCCAGACATTAAAGTTTCAAATCAAATCTCAACTTGTCATTGAAGCTAAAAAATTATTTTAGAATATTGACAGGGGGGGTTAATAACCCTTTACCCAGTCCACAACATAGGACAACGGTTCTCCCTTTATGAATCGATCGTAATTCTTTAAGAAATCACGAAGAAACTGGAAAAAAAGAAACAAAAATAGTTAAATATTCTGAAAAATAAATTGAAATAAAATCACACGAAAAAACAAATTAAGGAGAAATGAAATTAACTTAATATAAATTAATATAAATGCCTGCCCCCTAGCAGGCATTTATATTAATTTATATTAAGTTTTGTTCTACCAACATTTAGTATACCCTAACCTAACCCTAATGTTCCAGTAAATCAAATATCAGATCAAATTTTGTTATCAAATAGTCTGTTGATGAATTATTCAGATGCCGTTGTGCTCTGAATTACTCTACACAGAAAAATTAAGAAAAATAAAAACTGAGTTCTGAACTAACCGCAGATTCATCGATAGCTAACCCACACAGATGAGGAGTTATGGTGACATTGGGATGCGACCAGAGTGGACTTGATTCAGGCAGAGGCTCAGTCTCCATGACATCAAGTATGGCATGACTTATCCATCCCTCTCTGATTAAAACACACAATGTTTAAAAGATCAATAAAATTTCTTTACGGTTAAGTTTAACGTCATTATAAAAATGTCTCATACGTAGCTATTAATTTAATCACCTTACTAAAAGGTGCAGCAAGGTAGAGAAACAGTGATCTTTCAGGTATTCGAAACTAGGCCGGTCGTGTCCGAGTCCAGTGCTCTAACCACTTCTCTAACGAGCTTTAAAAAAAAAAATTCTCACTCCCATGTGATGTATCTCAAACTAAAACTTTTGGGCAAGGGGGGCATAGAGCCGTTGTTTAACTGAATTGGCTCAGTTTTAAAATAAAATTGGTTTATATTGAGATTAGGGTTAAGATTATGGTTAACCTTAACCTTAATCTAACCTTAATCTAGAAATTTCAAAAAACTATCTTTTATAACATTTCAAAAAAGTATATTTTGAGACGTGCTATATTTGCGCAAATTCAATATATCTGTTTTAATTCCATTACCTGCTCCGACTGTTATTTAATATGATGTAATAACTGGATAACATTATTTAAATATATAAAAATATATTTAAAATATATATTAACTTGAGTAATAGAAAATTTTTTGTAGATATTCTGTCTGCAAAAATTCTGTAATCAATATTATCTGTCTTTACAAATACAAATTTGTAAAGTTTTGAATCATGAATACAATTAAATGTTAAAGTAGTAACAAATGGTTATAAAAATGTTAAATGTAACAACTAATAAGTTTCTTACGATAAAGCTCTTAATACAGTCTCATCCTTTATAACATTGCCTCTTCCTAGGTTCATAAAAACTGACTTCTGCAAAAAGTTAATAATCTTCAGTCAACTTCATGAGTAACAGAGATTATAAATTAATAATCAACATTTGTTTGTACAAGGTATTTAAAACAATCTCAAGATAAACAGTAAATTTTCAATCCAACTGAAAAATCAGTTGCAAGCAAAGCTGAAACCTGCATCACAAAAATCTCAAAATCTTAAAAATCTCCCTATGCTCATATTCCAGCTCCCTGAACAAATGAAAAATGCCTTTCTTTATTTGCTTATGCTTATTGTCATCTGATTTATACTCAAGACACATTAGCATAAGGACACATTGAAACACAGTAAATCAGTTGTATTTAATGAATATAAATGATACTGGATTTCTGGTTGGTTTCTATTTTTTTCTGGTTTTGTTTATATAAACAATATCTCAAATGCGTCACTTTACTAAAGGATTAATAAATATGCGATACGGTGAGCATTCTCGGGCATTGAACATCAATCTTTCGATACTAATAGTTTTATTAAGAAAGTTTCCTGCCTTGTTTTTACATGGAGATAAAACATCTCCATCGAAAATCCCATCAGTTGACTGAATACTCGGCAGTACGCAACAAATGTAATCACATGCGCTCAACATCTCAGGTAACTCGCTGAATAATCTAAATGCAAAAATCATGATCCGTCAAAACGGTCTCAACAAATCGACCCTGACTGTTAATTCTTAAAATTAAGGCTGGACTTACGATTCAGGTTAGAGTCAAGTTTAGCGGTAGGGTTAGGAATGAGGTTTGGTTAGTGCTAGTGTTAGGATTAAGTTTATGGGTAGTTCTAGTTATTGAAAAAATCAAGGGAGTAATTTTATCACGTTAAGGTATTCGAGATCATTTTATTGAAGAACTTTAAAATTTTATTCATGGATTGTTCATCAAAGAATATTTAAAAATTCTAAATATTTCAAAAGTAGATGGACTGTTGATGTAGCTTCAACTTTTTAAAGTGTCAATCTGCGAGAAAAATCAAGTAAATTACAATTATCTAGATTGCGATTAGTTCTTTAAATAAACTGTCCTGTTGATAAACAGACTATTAATGGAGAGTCTATTGATGAATAGTCCTCTAATAAATAATCCCTTGATGAATAATCCTTAGATGAACAGCATACACACTTTTTGTTACTTTTCTCGATTGTTCTAAAGTCAATGAGTGAGTTCAGCACCATATTTGGTCAAATATAATCCACAAGTTATATCACATATAAAAATATAAAATATAACACCTACATATACAAATGCAGATTATACACGAGTGCGGATTATATACATGCAAATAAACTAGTATCAAAGTGTTGCAATAGATGTATCAGACCCAGAAAGCATTAATAATAAGATTTTCTCATTCTTAATTTTTATCAATAATAATATAAAGTAAATTAACCTGTAGTTATCCACATCGGGATTTCTGTTTTCATCTGATGGTAAAGTTCGTACTGTAGCCCAGACTTGCATGCGGAAAGCTTTAGCTAATCTTGCAACTAGGAAAAAGTTAAAAGAAGAAATAAAAAAATTAACTATGGAAGTATAGAGATGACTTACATTAAGATTTATATAATTATTTTATAATTTACACTCTTAATATAAAATAGGTAATTTATAAAATTCTCTTAGTAGTGCTCAGTTGCACATCAGCACAAGATCGAACCATTATATAAACATTAATATTAATAACAGTTGGAGACTAAATCTCAATACTCTAGATATGTCAAGGTTCACTGAAAAAGTGATTTGAGTACAGCATTCAGACGCTACAGGTTTAGGTTCAAATTCCGGAAAGACAACTATTTCTATAACTTGCTGCACCCTTTAGTAAGGTATCTAAATGGACAGCTAGATAAAATATCGGTAGATGCAATGCTATAGATTAAAAGTCTGTAAACAAATTATCATGATCCGGACATTTCAATTATCAAACTTATGGCCAAACAAGACGCTATAATTTGTCTTTTTTTAAACTTTCAGCTATGTACAATAAAATAATTTTTATATAATTTTAACATACTGGTTTTTCCTATATCTCCAAACCCAATGATTCCAATAGAAAGTTCATAAGCACTTCTGCAATTAGTGAAACGCTTCCTACATATTGTAACATGCAGACAGTAAACTACTATAAAATAATGAATCTACTGTCTAGTAAATTCATTTTAGAGGTTTGTTCCAACAAAAAAAACTGTTTAATGCACTATATATTTTTAATAAATAGACTGAAATATACTGATAATTTCTCAATTTTCACATTAAGTGGATCCCGATTGAAGAAAGGACCCTTTTGCTTTTGCTTTTGCATCGCTGGGCCCGCACCGAACACTCCCATGCGCTCCATACTTTGAGCACTCTAATTCAAACCAGTAGTAATTCAATAATACAAATTTAGTTTAAATTAAACAAATTTCTGAAGTAGCCTGGTGTTTCTTCATGAAAGCTAATAAGGAATAACAAAAATATTAATGTTTAAAAACGAACAAAAATAAAGTTTTAATATATATAATTAGGCTTAAACTCATACTGCAGGCGGTTAAAAAAATATATGACATATTAATAATACGTCATATATTTTGATCATTTTGATTCTATTTTATTACATTTCATATTATAATATTATATGATATATTTTATGGCCGAAATACAATATAGAAGAGAGAGTTACCAAAAACAAGGAAAGTAACTGGATTTGGTAATTTAATCAATAAGCAAAGTATCAAAAGCAAAGTATAATGCCAATTATTAATTTTGCCAATTTAGATAGATTGATGATCACTTGACATTAGTGTTACATGGCTTTTCCTAGAACCGGGGGTATTACGCTGTACTAAAATTTTAATCAGCTAAGTTAAAACAATCAATCACTCATTCAGTTGTAAGTAATGCATTTTTAAATTATTGTTGTTGCTGCTAGTACTTTAATATTAAATAGAATGCATAAACGAATAAAATATACATAGGGTTAAAAGCATTTATGCAGAAACAACATGATCCTCCATTATATGTAGGCCTAGATGAATAACTCAAGAGATTTGTGTATAATACTCAAGTGTTACTCATTGACAATTACAGACTGTTTCAAAGAGATTCTTTCAAGCTGTGCTGGATTAAGATATGCAGTTCATGTTATATATCAATCGTGAAGTGTTTTCCTAAGTATCTCAATATTATATCTAGTTATTTGGTTACGGTTGGACTTTTAAAATTAACTAATAAATTGACAAATAATTATACCATTGTTTTTTCTGTTGATTCTCAGCCATTTCTTGAAAACGTCTCTCATGAGATACAATGTATCCCAGTACGTATTCAGCCATTTGTGCTCCAAAAAATCCTCCATTCCTTGTTAATACGTAATTGGGTAGAGGCTTACAAGAAATATATACATAAATTAGTTGCACAATTTTTGTACATCAACTTTTCTACAAATTTAGATTGCAACATTTATACAGTTCGAAGTTAAAATTCCGGTTGACAATTAAAGATCACCAATGAACGAATATGTGGTGTCTAGCCATTTTCAAAGAGATACATTTTTAGCCGGGTTATTAACACAAAAAAATTAATAAAATGAGAACAAACAATAAAATAATTATATATTATAAAAAAAATAAGAAACATCAAAACAACGGTAATTTTTTCAGAATTATATACCTCATTATAAATTATAATTTGTACTCACTAAAGAAGGATCTAGATGTCTGGTTATCATTTCAACCCCTGAAAATGAAATATGACACTTTATATAGAAGAACATGGATGGTATCAGACGTTGACATCTCTTATAGATGTCTTCGTTTGACCTCTCTGTGAATTTTTCCAAATTAAATATATATTATTTTTATGTTGGCCGTGGTGGCGGCGCCTCTCAGACCTTGGCGCCTTGAAGCAATTGCTCAATTCGTTCCATGGCGCTCGCCACTGAGTCTTGTAATTGTTTATTGTTGCTTAATGTCACATCAGCAAAAAAAGGCTATCTATGGACATATTGTGAAGTAAGCATTTAGAAACCAAGTGATGAGTCGGCACTCTCTACACATTAATTATAAAACTTTAATCAGTTTCTTTAGAGAATTATGAGAAAAGAATTTTAAACAGTCAATTCTTGATACAACAAATTTCTTTACACCTCCAATTTCTTTCAAATTTCTTTACACCTCCAATTTCTTACACATTTCTTTACACCTCCAATTTCTTACACATTTCTTTACACCTCCAATTTCTTACAAATTTCTTTGCACCTCCAATTATTCTGCAACTCAAATTTCTTTACATCTCCAATTTCTTTCAAAATTCTTTACATCTCCAATTTCTTACAAAATTATTTGCACCTCCAATTTGTTACAAATTATTTGCACCACCAATTTCTTATAAATTTCTTTGCACCTCCAATTTCTTACAAAGTTCTTTGCACCTCCAATTACTTACACATTTTTTTCCACCTCTAGTTTCTTTCAAAAAAAATTTCACTTCCAATTTCTTTCAAAATTCATTGCATCTCCAATTTATTACAAAGTTCTATGAACCTCCAAATTCTTACAAATTTCTTTGAACCACCAATTTCTTACAAAATTATTGCACCTCCAATTTCTTACACAATTCTTTGGATGAAAAAGCCACAAATGAATTGTCCAGACCCTCATTTAATAATTGTATGCTGATCAAAATGTAAAACAAAGTTTTCTTGACATGTGTTTTGTTTCATCTATTTTACAATAAAGATAAGTTTTTTAGCTTAGTGAAAATCTGCATACCAATTTTTTGTATAAGGCAGTATACTGAGTTCATATACCGAATGTTTGCTCCAACTGCCGGTAGAACTATGGTTAGCAGGTTAGGGCACATAACAAGAAATCCTGAGAATGTAGAACTGTTGGTGTGTGAAGTTCAAGTATAAATTGTCTTAAAAGAAAAGTCGCTCTATGAAAAGTCATGATACCATTTTTTTCTTTCTTTTTATCCATTTTGTTATTTCTATCAAATTTCTTTTCGCCTCCAATTTCTTCACAATTTCTTTGCACCTCCAATTTCTTTTAAAATTTATTTGCACCTCCAATTTCTTACAAATTTCTTTGCACCTCCAATTTCTTACAAAATTATTGCACCTCATAATTCTTACAAATTATTGCACCTATAATCTCTTAAAAATTTCTTTGTACCTCCAATTTCTTACAAATTTCTGTGCACCTCCAATTTCTTACAAATTTCCTTTGCACCTCCAATTTCATACAAATTGCTTTGCACCTCAAATTTCATACAAATTTCTTTGCACCTCCAGTTTCTTACAAATTTCTTGCACCTCCAATTTCTTAATTTTTTTACACCTCAAATTTCTTTCAAAATTCTAAGAATTAGTAGACAGGGAGCTATTAGATTTAAACGGGGTCGATTTGACAAGTTACCAAACTTCTTTTTAGATCTAATTAATAAACTCTTAAACTAAAATAACTTATCAATTAACAACAAACAAATTACTATTATAAAAGCCAGTTAAAACGAACAGACAGATTTACACACTGAATAATGCATTCATTTTAAAAATCAAATCAAAAAAAATCTCAAACATTATATAAAAAAATTAAGACAATTAAAATTGACAGTTATTTGAAGCATGAAAGATTAGTTAAAATATTTTCTACACCATCTTACAGAACCTTTAATTAGAAAGCAAGCGTTTTGCAAGATAAAATTAACATTAACAATTCAATAACTATAGAGTCACGTACCCAAAACTTATCGCAAGTGCTAAACTGTATAGATAACAGCAGGCATAGCGGATAAAATTTACAATATGTAGGCCTATATTTGTTATAATTATTGAAGATCACTTATGCACTTAATGTTCATTTATTGATGTGTTAACATGTTGTCTTATAGTTGCAATTACTGTTTCGATCATTATTACTTTATTGCTAATACTTTCAGATACTTTGTAACTTTGAATGGTATGGTAAATTGGACTTGTATAGGTACACACAGGTACTTTAGTGAAATAGAAGCAATCTTTGAGACTATAATATACAGATACATCTTATCTGTCAGACTATCTTACTATAAATTAGAAAAATACTTATGCCCATATAGGTACATAGGTATTGATCAAAAACTCAAAAATTCAATGGACTTAAATTAATCGATATAATAACTGTTAATTAGTAGACAATTAAAAAAAACTGAGGTTTGTGTAGCCTGTTGAAATTTGTATATTGTCAAATGAAATTGTGTATTGTCAAAATTAAAGGATCTCAAATACATAATTAATACATCCATTACAAGGAATATAGGTAAAAATATAGATATGAAGCCTAATTTATGATATAGATATAGATATGATAAAGCTATTCCTGTGTATTGCTAACACTGATTAGCCTAATTGTAGAAAATTTGAGGTATACCGATTGATTAAAGCAAAACATGACGGAGAGAAACTTATTCAACAACTCGTCTGATTTTTTGGTCAATTAAACCAGTGGAATGGCCAGGAATTTACTAAATTGGGAGAAGTTTCCTCCAAAATTTCAAGAGATTACCTTACCTATTTATGGTTGTAACTCATTTAAATTTTCCAATTGCACGTTTATTTGCTTCTAAATATACCGCATGAATTCAAAGCAAAAACGTGTAATGAATCATCACAACGTGAATATTTCACCACTATACTCACATCTTTAACATGATAAACAAATTGTTTTGATTTTCCAGGGGGGGGGGGTTATAGCCACCACAACACTTACGCCATTGACTAAAACAGTAATATTTAATGACTCTATAGTAATTTATTCTTCAATTATTATTACATTCCGGACCGACTCATTTGTACTTGGTAATAATTGTATTACTTAATCAGTCATTCTTTTACGACTAAAATCACTACTGTACTTTATAAAGCCGGCCACTAGTAAGTATTTTACATACCGGCAGACAGAGTGAACAACCATTTAAGTTTAGGAAGTTTCTGAGCAACTTTCATGTGACAAAAAGTTGGTGGGAAAATGATAAGAATATCAGCTTGTTGTAGCTTAGCGAGATCGTCATTATTAGGAAGTCTTCTTTCTGTTGTAAAAGAAGATAATTTGACAGAAATCCTGTTATATTGGAAACTGGATCCCAATGCACTGTATAAAAAGCCAAAATTCTCCCTGTAAGCCTATCTATTTATATTGAACATTGATGTCTTGCTAAAAGAAAAATAATAAATGTATTTATTACTTACAGCAGGAATAGGCCTACACTGCAAATAAAAATGCAGTGATGCAAAGAAATAGCTCTAATACAATAGAAGAAGAATACAGGATGAACATAATAGACTATGATATAGACTATGATTCTGAGTAAATCATAGACAATCATAGACTATGATTGTCTATGATTTACTATGATTGTCTACCATTTGTTTGGTGAATTAAAAACCAATGAAATAAAGAAAGAATAAACAAGCTTCCTGAAAACAAATCGAACCAGACAAGCAGACAAACATGCACGGATCAACTAACCAACCATCCCACAATTTTTAATTGTGAATATAGGAATAAGTTACCGAAATAGGAATAAGTTACCGATACACAAAATTATTACTATTTGTACAATATTTTTAAACCATTGCTACTGTCGTATTCAATCAAATATTTATTAATCATTCATAAAATAATGTTCTATACTATTATTTGTATTTAATTGTATGCACTTTATAGTCATTATTTGCACGGTCTATTTTGTTCTATAGGCCTAACTTATTTGCTTTATAATTGTTATGTCATTGATGAGAAATTAAGAATTATAGAACATAACAAATAAAAATTCAGTTCCAATTGAAATCTACATTCGTATACTATGGCATGAATAATATTATAAGTATATTCATTTTAGTATTAAATAAAAAACTAAAATAATTACATGAGAAACCCAACTAACCCGAGAGATTGAACTCTATTCGAATATCTGGACGTAAATTTCTGAGGATTTTCTCGATATTTGGAGAGAAATCCTGCACTATACCAACAATAGGACGAGTATCAACATCAGTTGTACTCATTCTTTCACTTGTCACTCGATAAACTCTATTACAAAAGTTACTGATATTTCTCTTATCGCTGATCAGTGATCTGAACTAATAAGTGAACATGTTTTAGTGATATATGCGTATTTATTTTATGCCACTAAACTTATAATTGAATTCCAATGCAAATTTGAAGAAGAAAGCGGTATCGATTAACTTACGTTTATAATTAAATAAGGTTAATATTAATTAGCTAGAAATAAATGTTAATAGCTAGGACTATGATCCATCTCAAATAGATGCTATAGATATATGCATAGCTGCAGAAAGAGGGAAGCTTGATTTATCCTAAACTGTTATGTGTACGCAAATCAACGTGACTCGTCAGCACAGCCCGACTATTAATTTTTAGGGTTAGAATTGAAGCTAAAATTATACTTAGGGTTAGTGCTAGCTTTAAGGTTAAGTTTAGAGTTGATTAAAGTTATCTTATGATGTTAAATGAATAATTGACAATGCCGTTTTGTCGGGTTAATGTATTCTAGGCTGTTTTGTCTCAGTAGCCTACTACGCAAAACCAGTATGATTTATAATAAAATTAACAATTAGGATTATTAATTGTCTATTAATAGTCCATAAAAATGACACCTTATAATTATTGTATAGATAGTTATATGAAAGGCCATGAATTACATACTAATTTAGCAGACATATTAACATGCATCTATAATCTATTAACATCTAGATAACATATCTCTCAAACTTTGAACCCATAGGCCTATACAAATTTAATAACAATTAAGGCCTACTGTATAATAAAACGTTCAACGATACTTGAACTTGAACCTTATATCGAGCTTATTATAAACTGATTACAGGATATATTGTAGGCCTTAGGTAATAGGTCACTGGCCACTAGGCCTGCTGCTACAAGCCATGCTTTACAACAGTTTCAGGCTGATCTTGGCTGATCTAGGCCAGGGAGCCAGGGCGGAGCAAATGGGGGAGGTTATACCCAGAGAAAATTAAAACCTGTCGGCCTTTAATTTTGCATTAAAACTAAGGAATGATTCGCGGTAGAAGGCATATGATATATATCTGCAACTTCAGGTGATGTCTTTAATGTCTCATCAACACAAAACGACTATAGTGTATTTAGTCAAAGATATATAAAACTAATATTCAACTGCCATAGGAGAGAGATTAATTGAGATATCTGTATTATAAACTGGGTGTGCTAAATAAAAATTATCCTAAAACAAAGCAGTGCGTGAACGATTAACGCTTGAAACATAGTGAGAGATGTGAAAATGATCATTTTCATATCCCTGCATTTTTTGCTATTATTTTGTTCATTAATTTCTGAAATAACTCAATTTATCTATATGTATATAATATATGTCTTAAACTTGGAAACTTACACAAGTGCTGCGAATTTGCAATCGAATTATTATTCGATATGAGTTATTGCGAGTGATTTAACCAAATATTTGACTTTAAATAAACATCTTATTAAAAGCTTGTTCTTATTCTAATCACAAGTTGTGATTATATTTAAACTTTGTCATTGTCAATAGGATTCGAGTTATGCATCTTTGAATTTCGGGAGAGACTCAGAAATTTCAACAACAAGTTACGTATTGAACACTGAATTTGGAGAACATAAAACAAGATCAATATGTTTATTAAATTGCATTCTTCATAAATAAATTTAATCAAATGACTTACAATTGTATCATATCAGGAATGATAATTTAATAACTCATAGAACCATGATAATAATAATATAAGTGTGTATTTTCTATCAATCCCTATGTATACTTATTATAATACACAGCGATTTATTAATTCTCGAATAGATCACAAATAAACCATTTACAGTGACTTTATTGTAAAAAACAACGTTCAGATACAGTGATATAACGACAAGAACTTTGTGCTTTTATTTAGCATCACTCTACCAAAACTAGTTTAAAAGTTTCAGTCTATCCTTGAAACCGCGCCAATCTATTGGTCACCCTTCAAAAGCTCAGAAACTGTCTTCCACTCAAAATAACGAATGACTAATTATGGCACAATTTCAGATCTGCGCCTCATCTCAAATTATACTCTCACTTATAAAGCGGTAATAAAATAATAAATTAGTAATTAATTTAATAAATCTACAGATTATGCTCAATCTACAGTTTAATCTACACATTATATCTGTTTTGATTATCAATCCATGACTGGGTTATGCTCGAGATTCTGACCCAGATATTAAAATTTTATAATAAATCTAAACTTGCCATTGGGGCTAATAAAATATTTCAGAATACTGACAAGGGGGGGGGGTTAATAACCCTTTACCCAGTCCACAACATATGACAACGGTTCTCCCTTTATATAATGATCATAATTCGTTATGAAATCACGAATAAACTGAAACAAAAGAAATAAAAATATTTAAATTGTATGATAAATTTAAATCAAATCATCCACACAAGCACACCTTCTGACCTTCCGTCTTTTATCAACTTTTATTCTGATGAGTGTACCTCCTTTAAAACCCTTAATCATTTGATAGGGATACTAGACCCACTTTAGCAAATCTTCAATTTATTATCCTAAACACATCAAGTACATTGAGAACCAGTCAGTTAAACCTCAGCTAAACCAGTAGGCCTACTCATTCTCAATTTTGCGATATCAGTGTATAAACTTTTAGTCTATGATACATTGTTTGCAACATTAAATTTTGGTCTATCAACATTTGATCTAACCCTAATCTCCTAGTAGATAAAATGTCAGTCGATCAAATTCGTAAACAGGAAGTTGGTTGACGAATTATCAAAATATCTTTGTGCTCTGATTTACTCAACATGGTATATAAAAAAAAACTCAGTTGTGAACTAACCGTATATTCGTTGATAGCCAGCCCACACAGATGAGGAGTTATGGTGACATTGGGATGCGACCAGAGTGGACTTGATTCAGGCAGAGGCTCAGTCTCCATAACATCAAGTATGGCATGACTTATCCATCCTTCTCTGATTAAAACACACAATATTTAACAGATCAATGCAATTTCGTCAATCTAAATCTTTTGGGTGAGGAGGGATTATTATCATTCTTTAATAGAATTGGCGCAGTTTATAAATATAGCATGTTAAAATAAAACATAAAATAGTTAGTTCCTATATTTATTGGTTAAAATTGAGGTTATGGTCAGGTTTATAGTTAGGATTCATAAAATATGATTATAAGAATGTTAAGCGTAATGTGTAATTAAGTCTTACGATAAAGCTCTTAATACAGTCTCATCCTTTATAACATTGCCTCTTCCTATGTTCATAAAAACTGACTTCTGCAAAATGTAAATAATTTACTGTAAATTGTACAACAAAGATTCTAAATTAATAAACAACATGTGTTTGTAAAAGATATTTTACATTAATCTCAAAATGAACAGTATATTTGAAAACAAACATATAATCAGTTGCAAGGAAAGCTCAGAGCTTTACTTGCAAGCTGAAAGCTGCAATCTCAAAAAAATCTACCCTTTCCCTCAGTTCTCAAATTCCACCTCACTCTATAAAAATGTTAAAATGCCAATGCTTTCTTACTTACGTAGCATTTTACTAAAGGATTAATAAATATGCTATATATAGTGAACGTTCTTGGAAACTAAACCTCAGTTTTCCTTAGTCCGGTGTAGTACAACTGAGAGATTTATTAAGAAAGTCACTTGCCTTGTTTTTACATGGAGATAAAACATCTCCATCTAAAATGCCATCAGTTGACTGAATACTCGGCAGCACGCAACAAATGTAATCACACGAGCTCAACATCTCAGGTAACTCGCTGAATAATCTAAACACAAAAATAATGAAGAATAATTCTCCATTATTATCAATAATACAAAAATAACTAAATCTGAAAAAATAAACGTAAATTAACCTGTAATTATCCACATCGGGATTTCTGTTTTCATCTGATGGTAAAGTTCGCACTGTAGCCCAGACTTGCATGCGGAAAGCTTTAGCTAATCTTGCAACTAGGAAAAAGTTAAAAAAAAATAGGAAACAATTCAATATATAAGCATACTGGATGTAAGTCTTATAAAAAACGATGTAAATCTTATTAATATTATAAAAAGATAATTTTTGCATTACATCAATTAGCAATTCTGCAGAAACTAATTAGAAGCAGAATATAAGCATTAGTATTCAAAAACCGTAAGACTAAATGTTGATGCTAATGTCATGGCTAATTGGAAAAGTGGTTAGAGCGATAAACTCGGATGCAATAGGTCCAGGTTCGAATCCCAGAAAGCTCACTATTTTGTAACTTGTAGCACCCTTTAGTAAAGTGTTTAAATTGACAGCCATGTCCGAGACATCATTCATATAATACGGTAGAAAATCAATGATGTTTTTAAACTAAACTTAACTTAATATCGTAAACTTGATGAACGTGATAAAGTGATAAGTGACCATTTTTGGCAAATCGAAGCTGTACACTAAGCACTTTTTCTTTGGTACTATTGATGTTTCCGCAAGAATTAAACTACATTAAACTACTAAAATACATCATTTTTACTTTATTATTAAAACATAATTTTTACATATTTTACATACTGGTTTTTCCTATTTCTCCAAAGCCAATTATTCCGATAGAAAGTTCATAAGCACTTCTGCAATTAGTGAAACGTTTCCTGTTATAACAGGAGAACAGTAGACTACTTTAAAATAATTAATCTATGTTCTAGTCATTTAATTTTAGACGTTTGTTCAAACAAAAACTCTTAAATGCAATACACATTTATAATAAATTGGTTCAAATATACTTCTAATACCTCAATTTCATATAATAAAGGGCTACAGATTGAGGAGAGGCCTCCTCTTCATCGCTGGGCCGCCCCCACCCGACCCTCCTACCCAGTCGCTCTATAATTTGAGCACTCTAATACAACCAGTTATACTTAAATAATACACATTTAGTTTAAACAAATTTCTAAAGTAATCTAGAATTTCTTCATCAAACCAAATAATCAAAAATGTAAATTTATAAAAATTGACAGATGAAAGTTTAACTGAATAAAAGTAAACTGTGTTATTATGTAAATTTAAACTGCTGGTGGTTAAAAACAAAGGCTTATATGACATATTATATAACATACAAAACATACACTAGAGAAAGAATAATTTATCAAAAACATATAGAGTAATTGTGTTAGATAGTTTATTTAATAGCAATAATCAACAGCAATGTCAGTTAATTTTGCCAATTTGGAAATATTAATGATCACTAATTTGCTGTATTAATTTTTTATCAGCAATAGTACTAAAACAGTCAGATAAGTTAAAACCATCATTCTTTTTCTAAGTAATGCGTTTATAATTTATTCCTGTTGCTAGCTGTTATTTATTTATGCACAATTTTAACATTTAATATAATATATAAAGATATACAAGGTAATACATATAAAAAGTCAAAGGCTTAAAAAAGAACAAAAAAGAGCATTCTTTACAAACAAATCTTTCATTATTACGTTGATGAATAATCTCACGATATTTGTGTATACTCAACTCTTACTAATTAGCATTTACAGACCGTTCAATTATACCTTTCAAGTGGTGCTGGATTAACATTATGCAGTTTTATTTAAATACAAATCGTGATATCACTTCCTAAAGTATCTCAAAGTTATATCTATTTATTTGATTACTGCTGGATTTTTAAATTAAAAAGAAATTGACAAATAATTATACCATTGTTTTTTCTGTTGGTTCTCAGCCATTTCTTGAAAACGTCTCTCATGAGATACAATGTATCCGAGAACGTATTCAGCCATTTGTGCCCCAAAGAATCCTCCATTCTTTGTTAATACGTAACTGGGCAGAGGCTGAAAAGAAATATATTCATAAATGCGTTGTACAACTTTTGTATACCCACTTTTTAATTACAAACAACAAATTGTCTACAAACAAAATGGTAAACAAATTATCATGACATCATAAAGAATATTTAATATTATAACTAGAGTACAAAAATATTATTTTACAGTACAAAATTTATACAGTATGAAGCACTTTATTACTGAAATTGTAAATAATAAATAATATCAAATTACTACAATAATTAATCAAGACCAGGTTTTATCAGATAAAGTAAGATAGGGTAAGGTTTATCAGAATTATACACGATATTATAAATTTTACTCACTAAAGAATGATCTAGATGTCTGGTTAACATATCAACACCTGCAAATGAAACATGACACTTTTATATACAAAGACATGGATGGTATCAGAAGTGGGGTTATCAAAAACTACTAGAATCTAGAATTATTACATTTTAAATCGATTTATTTTCAATTTATTTAAATTCTAGTTGTTGCTTTACATTGGTGATATCTTAAAAATATTAAGTTAATCTTCGCACTAAAGGTTGTAGCAAGTTAAAGATATACTGCAAAAGTTACATAGGGCTCGAACATGGAATATCTAACTTCCGAGTTCAAAATTCTAATCACTTTGCCACAGCTTTAATAATTCACATTTATTAAAATTTCAAAGTGTGTCAGTCTTGTAATTATATATTGTTGCCTAATATTATATCAGAAAAAAGGCTATTTATTGACATATTGTGAACTACACGCGTAGAAACCAAGTAACAAGTCAGCACTCTTTTCAATGCAGTAAACATTCATTTTAAACTTTAATCAGTTTCCTTAAGCATATTTAAAACTAAAATTCTTAATACCCCGTTAAAGTGGTACCTAATATATTAACCTGACAATCGACCCCATCAGTTTATATAATAATCTAATTTCTAACCAACCCTAGACTTAACTCTAATCCGTACACTAACTCGAATTCTAATTCTAAAATTAACTCAAACCTTAAGCTCAACCCTAAGCCAAAAAATTAGTAGACAAGGGGCCATTTATTCAGGGCCGGTTTGACGGGTTGCAAATATTATTTTTAGGTCCAATTCATACACTTTTAAACGAAATTAACTATGTCAATTAACAATAAACAAATTTAAATTTAAAAAATCCAGTCAGTCGAAACTAAAAGAAGCACAAAAGATTAGCTAAATATTTATTATTTACAGCTTTACTTAATTGAAAAGCAAGCAATATGCAAGACAAAATTAATATTAGTACTTCGATAACTATAAAATCACGAACCCAAAAATTATAATAAGTGCTAAATTGTAAAAGTGCATAAACAACACAAATTATAGCAAATAAAAATTATTGGCTTAATGGAATATAAAAGCATACAGGATAAAATAAGGTGTAAATTAAGATCAAGGGTAATATAGAGCATGACATTGTGGGATTCAAAGCCGGTGACTATTACAGAATAATCTAACTTACTAGCGGCCAGCAGCAGGTTAAAGTTTAAAAAACTTACTGTAGAAATTAGATTCAGATAGAATTGGAATTAAATTTAACAATATAATTATAATGTATTACTTGCAAATACTTGATAACTTTGTATAGATCATAATCAATTAGCAATTTAAAACTAATTAAACTTTGTAAATTAGTTTATTGTCAAAGTTAAAGAATATCAGATAAAAAATGTATCCTAAATAAAATTAATTACATATTATAAAGTATGGGCATAAAATTATGATGCGGTAAAGCTATTCGTGCACATCAGAGAGAAGCACGATAACAAAGAACTTTTTTAGCAACTAGCTAAATCCGACTATTTGGTCAATTCACACAGTAAAAAATAAATCTCTAGATAGTAAAGTGTTTCTAAAACATTATTACATTAAGATCAGACTCAGTTTGTACTTGATAATAACTGTATTACTTAAATCAGTCATTCTATTAGACTATTATATTGGCCAGAATCAAATCAATGTTCTACTCTATAAAGCTGGCCACTAGCAAGTTTCTTTACACCAGGGTAACATACCCGCAGAGAGAGCGAAAAGCCATTTGAGTTTAGGAAGTTTCTGAGCAACTTTCCAGTGACAAAAATGTGGGGGGGAAACGATAAGAATATCAACTTGGAGAAGTTTTGAAAGGTCATCATCATTAGGAAATTTTCTTTCTGTTGTAAAAAATGACAATTTGATAGAAATCCCGTTATATTGTAAATTAGGTCTCAACGCAATTTTTATTCTTTTTATTAAATATTGAGTAAGTTTGTACAGTAATAGAAAAATATAGGGTACTGTAACGTAATAGAAAAATATTGAAATAGTGGGTTAAATTGATCAATACATTGGATAATATATGCAGATAATTTTTAATTAAAACTTACAGAGTTTGTAGGCCTACATAAATTAAGTCCAAATTGTAGCACAATAAAATTCTTGTAAAATTGCAAGAGAAATATATACAATATGTGTAAAATTCCATATTTTCATGTTTTCAAATTTAGCAAATTCAGTTTTTAGCTCGATTACAAAATATTTTAAATCCAATTTTTTAAAAATAGTACTTTGATTAAATTTGAAATCTTTATACAGTTTACTAGTACATTGTACTGCAGAATTATTCTTTGTGTATACATTATACATTGCTCTCTTGCAAAACAAAATTTATAAATATATAAATTTGTTACTTACATAAGAAATAAACTGCAAATAAATATGCAATCATGCAAAGAATAACTCAAGAAGTACCAGTAGCTTTATCATATATGATAGGCGTACATGATGAACAAACTAAATATAAACTGAAGTTAACAATCAATAGCCATTCAATTTCGAATATAATTCAAGCATCAAAGAGGCAGAAACCATTTCATTAGAGGAAACCGAGAAAGACAAAAGTCTTATCAAGCCCATCACGTAAAAACTATAAGATTGATAGAAAAGAATATACAAATATCATAAAAAACCAATAAAATAAAATACAAGCTCCTGAAAAAAATCTAGCTAAGCAGATGAACATGCATGGTTCAGCTAACTACCAACCATCCCACATGGAATGCATCCATCGAAGGTTGGGCAGCAGTTTATGCGCATTATGTTGAACAAGAGTAAACGGATCGCAGATGAGCACATGAACTGATTTGAGATGTTGTAAGACTGCATCCGACCAGTCCTGTGAACCTTGCAATAGATTGAAAGTTTCGAGAAAAAAAATCAAAATCGTAATGAGCCAACATGTAGACCTACCGTGTGCGCATTAAATACAAAATAGCAAGGCAAAATCGTAAAAAAATTCATCTTCTCCTTGATTTTTCAAAGTAACCTTTTTTACTTGATTGAATTTTATGACCAGAAAAAGGAAAGTCAAGTTGTAATTTTTTGGTCACGCATTCAATTTTGTAATGTACATATATATATTTTTAATTTATAAAGTCTTATAATAATAGTAGTAGTTTTATTTTATATAATAAAAGTAAAAATTAATGTAAAATATAGTAAAAGTTTGTTGTAATATTACAACAAACTTTTACTATATTTTATTATATCATTGCAATAACGCTATTTAGCGTTATTAAAGTTACAATTATGACTGAAAAGGTATAATTAACAAACAAAAAAATCATCAAATTATTTATGTTTTTAATTTAATTATTAACATTTAATTATTCTTTATTATTCTAGTTTTTTTATTTTCATACATATATTTATTTGTTAAATAAATTAATAGAACTTATATTGTATTGTATGCACTATTGTACACATATAATAGTGCATAGAAAACTTATACTGAGTTGTATGTACTTATATACATGTATGTCACTATTTGCACGATCTAGTTTTTTCCACTTACTTACTTTGTATTTATTTGTATCAATGATACGAATTGATATTCATATAAATAAACAAAATTAAATCCTAATTGACATTCACATTATACATAAATAATATTATTTTGTACATTGACGGATCCATTGGAAGGCGAATAGAGCTCGCCCCCTCTCACCCCCCTCCTCCCCTTAAACATAGTTTACTTTAAAAAATAGAATCATTGCAAGCTTGCAGGACTTTATACACATTATTACTGTTAATAAAACATTCAATATGTTAATGCTTGATTTAAAACATGCAATAAAACTTGTTATAAATATGTAAAACTGAGTCTGTATAATATATAGTGTCAAAACTCCCCCTTGTGGTGTTAATACAAGTGTGCAGAGTGCAAAAACTCAGTGATAATCGCAGAAAATACATGGTAGTCTTTATAGTAGACACGGTAGACTTTATTTCAAGGAAAAAGTATCTCCCCTCACACTGATATTTAGGTGGAGGTGTTTAGCTAAAAATATGAAACATAAATCCCCCCACCCTTACTAGATGACCTACTGGATGATCCGCCACTGATTTTATAGTCATTTTATAAGTAAAAAATTAAAATAATGACGTGAGAAACATATCCAACCTGAGATATTGAACTCTATACGAATATCCGGACGTAAATCTCTGAGGATTTTCTCCATGTTTGGAGAGAAATCCTGCACTATGCCAACAATAGGACGAGTATCAACATCATTTGTACTCATTCTTTTACTTGTCACTCGATAAACTCTATTACAAAAGTTACTGATATTTCTCTTATCGCTGATCAGTAATCTGAACTAATAAGTGAACTTTCTTTATAAATATGTCAATATAATTAGGCTAATTTATTCAACTAAATACATTTATATGCAAAATTGATAAATATTGATTAACCTACATTTAGTATCGACAGTATCGATTAACCTACATTAATAATTAATTCAAGTTAATAATAATAACTCCAACTGTTATTGCCCAATCCATCTCAAACAGAAACTAATTATGGTAAGAGCAGAAGGAGGCTATATAGCAGAGCTATTCAATTAGATTTTATAAGAGGCCAAATTTGAAAAAATGGAGATTTTCATGGGACGAAGCGCTGTGTCATAGCGGGGGCGGGAGTAGTGTGGGTGAGCCCCCTCCTCAAGAATTTTTTAATTTATACATGTGCAATGGAGAATTTTGGAAGCTTTTAAAAGCGAACTTATAAAATTGAGCACATTTAAAAATTGGGAATGGAAAATTGGGTGGGGGGGCGGGGAGTAAGGTTGAAGTGCATAATAAGTTTGATGGAGCATTAAATTTAATAATAAAAGGAAATAATAATATTAGCTGCCTAGAAAGATAATGCATACAGGTTTACTCATTTATTTTTTTAGTATTTACGTCTTAACTTTCAAAATTTAAATGTCAATTTAACTATACATATTTTTGGTACATTTATTATAAAATTCAATCAATGTGGGAATGAGGTACCTTAATAAAGTTTGGTTGAAACGAAGTGAGAGCAATTTACATGCAACGTTGCAGCCTATCATTGTTTTGAATTCCGGTTTTTTGTTCCTACCATAAACTTTACAATTAAGCGGACTACGTTGCTGTTTGATCCAGCATGATCATATTTCTTGTTGTAATTACTAAAACTTTAATAAAGCATTCATTAAGAATAAATACAAATTGTTAATGCTAATTGTATAGCCCTGCTTTGTGTACGCAAACCCACTTAGCCCGTCAGAACGGCCCCGACAATTAAGAACGGCCCCGACAAAACGGCCCCGACAATTAATCAAAAGGGTTATGGTTACAATTGAACTTGGGGTTAATGAGTTAATCTCATAGTCATGAAGTTATGTTTAGGGCTGATTAGGGTTAGGGTTATTAAATGAATTGACGGGGCCGTTTTGTCGGGTTAATGTATCATGGGCCGTTTTATATGGGTAGCCTACCACGCAAAAATAGGATATTAATAATATTGATGAATGAGCTTTAACATTATTATTTATCAATTTATTTATAAATAAGCTTTAATATTATATCCATAAATTTAGATACAGTCCATAACTTTAAGCTACCTTATAATTATTATACAGCTTATTATATAAATGGAAATTGCATGTACACCAACAGACAAAATAATATCTCTCGAACTTTCAACCCATAGGCTAATAAAACAATTAGGCTTACTGCTTAACAAAACATTCAACAATCCTTGAACTTTCACCTTATATCGACCTTATTATACACTGATCGCAGGATACATGATAGGCCTAATTAATAGGTCACTGGCGACTAAACCTGCTGCTACAGGCCTAGTGTACTACATGTCTGGGGATAGGCTAACGATTATACTAGGCTTTACAACAGTCTCAGGCTAATCTAGGCCAGGGAGCTAGGGCGGAGCAACTAGGGGGACGTTATACCCAGAAAAAATAAAAAAATGTCGGCCTTTGATTTTGAATTAAAAATAAAAAATGCAAAAAGCCTTTTTTTAATTGCGCCTTTTTTTTAAAAAAGCGCCGAGTAAGAATTATTAAAATTGTTTCCTTGGTTTTTTTATTCCATTTTGCTATATAATTTAGGAGGAGAGAAGGGGGGGGGGGGAGGGTTAATGATTCAGATTTCTTGAAAATTTTAGGATTAACATTTCAGTTGATAGTCAAAAGCTATTCGCAAGATGGAGCCCCATAAAAATAAATTATTATTTTTGCTAACTCGACAAAGCGGCCCTGAATACATTAACCCAACAAAAGGCCCCGTCAATTCATTTAATCCTAAACTAACCTTTAACTTAAATCCTAACCCGCACTTGAATCCTAAATCTCAATAGTCTTGTCGATATGTTCCACTAAATTGAAAGGTTAAGATCATTCTTTATTGCATATTTTATTATTTTTTATTTGTTTTCTGACGTTTATTCTCTCTGGGCATGTTTGTGTGTCTGTCTGTTTGTCTGTATCTGTCCGTCTTTTCATTTGAAAAGTAATTTATATGATGATTTTTACAAATACACTAAAAAATTATGAAATATGAACATAATTTTCTTTAAATTTTCACAGTTAAACAACCTTGATTAAGATAAAATAGCCATTGTACCTTACTATTTTAAATGGTTGATCAAATGTTACTAAAAATCATCTTATTCCTCTATCAAATACTTAGTTTTTATTATTTATTTAAAAAATAAAGCTTGGCCTAAATATAATGATAATATTATAATGATTATTTGACCTAGTTTTACGGCCTGCAAGAAAATTGTAAACGTTAGCTCACTCCCTAGCGGCGCGGTAACACACACCTAGGCCTCGAGACATAGCGGCCTGCCAGACATCTAGGGTAGCTAGGCCGTTATTTGTAGCTAGGCGAGTTCACGTTGCAAATCGAGGGGTGTAGAGTCGAGAAATTTACATCTATTTAGAAGTAACTCTCAAAAGACAATATAGTCTCAAAAACTGAATTGTAATTACTTATTTTAAGCTAAGGTTACTTGTATTGTTTATTAAGTTATAATAATTGTAATTTAAAGAATCTTTCGTTACAAGCTTTTTCACCCTTCAGTAAATATTAATTAGGTTTAATACCATAAAGACTGAAATACTAGCCAATCAACGACGAGTATTTCATGAAAGAAAGCCACGTGACTAAGCATCAGCCAATCAGAGAGTCGTTAATGTTAACTGGTATCTCATTCACGCAAGTGCGCTGAACACTATGCAACTAGGAGATAATTTCACTTTAATTCATTCATCCGAGAATCTTTATTTAACAGGTAGGCCTAGATAATCGCAGTTTAAACCAAGCTTAAATCACCGATTAACAAATAATCTAATAAAATCTGATAACAGTTATAAAATTGAAATTTTTAGCAAAATCCTGGGATATTTTTTGACTGTTATTTAGATAATCGCGTTTTTGTTTTGAGGCAGAATGTATGATTTTTATGCAAATTGGTTATTTCGGGTCAATGAATGATTGAAGGGGATAAATGGTCGAAGGGTTTGGGTCGGGTTGGGTTTGGGTCGGGGTTGACTTTGACGATGCATTTTGTTACTAAAATCGATCGATTTTTGAGCAAAGGGGCACCGGTTGCGGAATAAATATGACGTGACGTCATTTATATGAGTAGCCGTCATGTCATTAATTGATAACTAAATTTAAATAACACAAAACGATGACTGAATGACTGTAAAAAATAAAAATGGCTGTCAGAGTTTTTTATGCGCTATTTTGAGATAATTTCGATTGAATTAATGACCAAAATATTATAAGAACAATAAAAATTATGTTTCTTTTTATCGCTGTAATTGCAAGATGTTAAAATTATGGGAACTCTTATTATTTGGATTATTATGTGAAGAATTAGTAACATTTACGATATTTGGAGAAATTTAGTGTATGTAAAATATGTGGCTTAATGTCTGACATTAATGTTGAAACTATAAAAGATCATTAAGCATTATCGTTTAATATGATGTTGTATATATTTTACTATATAATACCGTCGTAATATAAAATCTAATAATATTTATTCTTATCATAGACATATTAATTAATTTTTATCGTATTATAGTCATATTTTAATAAAAATTATATTAAATAATATCATCATTAAAATTGTATTGCAAAATTGTTTTTGCAATACAATTTTTATTAAAAATGGTAAAAATTGTCTCAATTTAGTGTAGACCTAACTGATTATTTTGTTCTACCAACCAGTCCACAGCCTTAACCCCCCCTTCCCCCTGCACTTACCCCTCAGTACGAGGGGGAAGAATTACTATAGGACCCATATAACCTTAACCCAAAATAACCTTAACCTCTTACAACCATAACCCAGGTTAACTCTAAATCCAGTTATCTTTAGCACAGGATAATGTTGACTAAGTAACCCTGAATAACCTTAACCCAGGATTACTCTAACCCTAATAAACTTGGCGCATGATAGCCTTAACCTATAGGATAACATAAAATGGTTAAACCAGGATAACAGTAATTAGGGATAACCATAACCAGAGATAACCTTAACCAAGTATTGCTGAAACACTAGTGTTATGTTTTGTTTCATTATTTTGTGTTTTTAGCGCAGATCAATGCTAATTTAATGAAATTCTGCTGATCGTAGCACATTATATCAGATTTAGGCTGCCGTTATAGGTGTCTATGAGCTATAGAGTGGTTGTAGTGTGTACGATGTGCAGAAGTGTATGCATTTAGTGCATACTGAAGCAAGATTGTACTTGTGTTGTATTGAGGCTATTGATTGAATGTTGTGATCACGCGGACAGATAGACAGACAGACACGCAGACGGACAGATAGACAGAAAGACTGGCAGACAGACGGATAGGCAGACTCACACTTAGATATAAATAACAGGGAGACTGATATACAGGTTATATGGACAGACAAGCAGACTGACAGACATGTTTATAGACAGATCAGCAGACGAATAGTAGGTATATAGACAGACTAATTGACAGACTGATGGACAGTAGAGAAGCAGAGACGGACAGGTATACGGACAGTTAAACGGACAGATATTTAGACAAACTTACTGATAGAATAACAGACAGATACATAGACAGATCAGTAGACTGACAGACATATAGACAGACAAACAGGCAGCGGTTATATGGAGATACACGCAAGCATACACACAGAAGAACGTAATTTAGATATGCAGATCGCTACAAGGTACACTTATAAACAGGCGTACAGATAAACATACACACACATACAAGTAGTTACGCGTAGTCATACAGTGATACAGACAAATATTTAGACAACGAGACGGACAATTTAACTGCATTAAGATTTTCAACCAAGTATAGACTTAAAATATATGAGAAATTTTATAATCCTGGCCCTGTGGTTATGTTTTTGGTAGTCGCAATCCTAACCTTAATCCTTAACCCTAAACATAACCCTAATGTCGAGTAAAAAGCTGTGAGAATGTTGTAGCTTTAGTGAAAGTAGAGAGTCTAATGCTAATGTAATGTAGTTAATGTATTGATAATGCGGTAATGGGTACTTAAAATTAAATCTAAATTGCTCCTATATGTTACTATTTGATGCATTTCGTTATAATTACGGTTTATCAAGGTATTATTATTATTATTAGATTTATATTTCACACATATGTAGGCCTTTATGTAGTGCTATATAGGCCAGTAGCGTA